>PVKY010004997.1:0-18189 GCA_004027775.1 Bradypus variegatus
GAGCCACCTCATTTTCTCACCTGTAGCCTCTCTCTCCTGTTGCTTTCACCCTCCACACACTTCACATGCCCTTTTTTTGTCCCCTCCCCACTTGTGTGGTCTACCTCTTAGACATGGCAGCCCCTAAAGTTCTAATGGTGATACTCATGGCTGTGACCATCTGGTCGACCCCCATCCTGGCAGCCCTGTGGTTTCTGGATCTGTGGGAGTGGTGGGAGTGGCCTTTGGATGGCTCTGACCCTGTGCAGCAGGAGGTTCTTCCGGCTGTGCCAATCCTCTGCCAGAATCCCCACCAGGAGTATTAGAACCACAGCACCAAGGCAAATCCGAATCACATTACCCTTGGTGTAGTACTGGAGGTCAATACCTGGAGGAATGAAGACAGGCAGGAGCAGATGGTAAAAGCACATCCTGAGGACCCACTCCAAGGGACATCTCTGATCTGAGATCCTATGACTCTCTACTAGCTGGGATGTCGGTCTACTTCCCAGGGCGCTGCTCCCCTCCTCTCCTCATCAAAGGTCGGGGCTAAATATGACCAATCCTTTGAATATCACACCAACACGACCCGGCCTCCAAAAAAACACCTCCCCAGGCACAAACACTTCAAGGTTATCTGGATAATTATGGAAGAGAAGACTGTTACAAGGGATGGGGGTAGAAATCGAATTTCTCTTTCTCTGACCCTTTGAGAAAATGTCAACCTTCCCTCTTGAACTTTCTGATCAATTTTTGGCTCCATGATGTTAATGTTCTCCCCTCCCCTTCATATCTTACAGACCAGAACCCAAGATCAGAGAACTATACATCCTTCACAAGGAAGGGAGTCAGCTTTGGGTGAAGAGACAGGAGTAGGAAGGGAGTTGGTCTGGAGAGGGCCATATACTCACCAGCTGTAGAACCTGGCTCCTCCCGAAAGATGGTGACATACTGAGACGTCTCTGGGAATCAAAAAGTGGTAAGTATAAAGGGATGGGACCATCTCCCTTAGACCTGTTCCTGCCCCAACCCTGAGGCAGAATCCCATGCATTTAAGAACACGAACTATGAATCCAGGTTGTCAAGGCGTGAATCCGAAATTCATGACTTATTAAATGTGCAGAGTCAGGAGAGGACATGATGCATTTGGAGGAGCTTCAAGTGACTCCGTGTGGCTAGAGAACAGGACAAGGAATGACAGAAGGTCCAAGGGGGCTGGAAAATGAAGAGCATTCAACAATGGGCTGAGAAACCCAGACTTCATTCTCCAAGAGGATAAGAAAACTCTGAGGGTGTTAAACAGAAGATGAGGACAGATCCTATTATGGCTTTAGAAAGAGACTTCTGGAATCAGGTGCCTGAAGAAAGATGGCATTATGTGGGCCAAGTGGAGATATATAACTCATCTCAGGGGATCTGTCAAGGTTTTCTGTCTTGGAAATGGAGAGTTTTTTTCAACAAAAAGTGAGGGGAGTGAGAATTGCAGACAAGGGAAGCACATCTGCACAAGTCTGGAGGTGTAAGGCACCTAATAGCCATGTGTAGCTGGATCACAGGCTGTACCTAGAAGCAGTGGGAAACAAGATTAAACGCAAGGATCAGAGCCAACTTAGAAGGGCCTGGACGCCAGTCAGGAGAACATGGACTTTATCCTGAGGGCAGCGTGGAGGTATGAGTGAGGTGGGTAGGAAGAGGAGGGAGAGGGCCAGGCCAGCTCTTAGGGGATAGTATGGATTTGACAGCTGTGGAGAGAGAGGGGCTGGGGAGTCAAGAGACAAAGCTGTGTGATCGCCCAGCAATGAAGGGTGATGGGCAGCTGGCAGAACTTCCCGCTGTGGGCCTCGGGGAGACTTAGAAGGAAGAGCTTGAAGCCAAGCGGAGAAATCTCATCCTGTGGCCACCTTGGACAATCACACCCTGGGAACAAAACCAAACAAGAAGACCAGGATCTTGAGAGGAGATTTCTGCCACTTTATGGCTCACATCTGGGGCAGTACAAGAATGGAAAAGTTGGAGACCAAGCCACATGGAAAATCCCCCTACCTTTCCTGGGAGGTCCCTGTCAGTCTGCCATGAAGTGGCTGTCTCTATGGATAAGAGGCTAGAATCCAACAGAGCATAAGAAAGTAGGGACTGGATTTAATGTGTGATTCCATTTATATGAAATGTCCAGAATAGGCAAATCCATAAAGACTGAAAGTAGATTAGTGGCTGCCGTGGGAGGAAGTTGGGAGTGACTGTTAATGGCTACAGAGATTCTTTTTGGATGATGAAACTGTTCTAGAATTAAATAATGGTGATGGTTGCTCAAGATAGTGAATATACTAAAAATCAATGAATGGTTCATCTTAGAAAGGTCAATTTTATGGTATGTGACTTATATCTCAATTTAAAATTTTTATCTCAATTTAAAATTTTTAAGAAGAGAGTAGGAAATGGTAGGGTGAAGAACAAGGCCATCTCTTCTGTTCTTGAGTGCAGCGTCTCCTCTTGATCAACTTCGTGTCCTTCTCCCATCTTTTGCTTCCCCGAATAAAGGGATTGGGCTGCCAGACTCCTTGCCCCTACCTCTCCAAAGACCAGTCTTGGTCCACTTCCATGGAGTGCTCCCGAAAGCATGGACCTGATTTTCAGAGATTTATAGCAATTTTCAGATGATTTATGAACCCAAATTTGGATGAACCAAGGATAGGGGAGATGTACCCAGTCCAAGCTTCCCTACCCTTTTGCAAAGACTCTTGTCCCCAACTGATGAACCTGGATCAATAGATA
Organism: Bradypus variegatus; assembly: GCA_004027775.1. Lineage (NCBI taxonomy): Eukaryota > Metazoa > Chordata > Mammalia > Pilosa > Bradypodidae > Bradypus > Bradypus variegatus. The sequence goes on from PVKY010004997.1 coordinate 2,752, forward strand.
AGGAGTGGAAGAATTTCTAGGACTTTCTGGTCTAGAATATGTGGGGAAAAGGGCTCATTTTCATCTCCCCACCAGCACCACACACACACACACACACACACACACACACACACACACTGAGTTCTTCCCATTATATGTTTTGCTCCACAGAAATGGCCACATGACCCTGAATGTTCCTCTGTCCCTAAATTCAGAGCCAATTACACCCCATCCCCTCCCTCAAACCAAGGAACTTCCTGGAAAAAGTCAGGGGGGTTAGTGAAGCAGTTTAAAAGCCTACAGCCTTAGAGACAGAGAAGAGAGGCTCATCAGCACACTCCTTTCAGCTGTGCTGAAAGTGCCTGGTTACTCACGGATTGTGGAGGCTTTGTTCATGGGTGAGATGTCCAGTTTCCTGGAGGTTTCCAGGAATTCTAAAGGGATTACAAGGGAGTAACGTTGTTTAGTGAAGTGAATTAAAAACCTATGGCCTTAAAAAAAAATAGTTCCTCAGAAAGCTAAGTATGAAGACTACCGTATGACCCAGCAATGGCTCTACTAGGGATTGAAAAAAAGGAACTGAAAGCAGGCACTTGAACAGATATCTGCACACAATGTTCATAGCAGCATTACTCACAACTGTCAAAAGATGGAAACAACCCATGTCCATCAGCCGATGAATGAACAAAAAATGGTATCTATAGACAACAGGATACTATTCAGTCACAAAAAGAAATGAAGTTCTGATACATGCAACAACACAGAAGATGTCATGTTGGGTGAAATAAGCCAGACACAAAAGGACAAATACTGTATGAGTGCACTGACATGAAATAATTAGAATAAGCAAATTCATAGAGTTAGAATCTAGAATATAGATTACCAGGGGCTGGGTTGAGGGTAGGGAATGGAGAGTTAATTCTTAAATTGTACAGAATTTCTATTTAGGTTAATTGTAAAGTTTTGGAAATGGACGGTGGTGATGGTAGCACAATATTGGGAGTATAATTAAAAGCACTGAATTATATATGTGATTGTGGTTACAAAGGGAACTTTTAGGTTGTATATATGTTAGTAGAATAAAAATTAAAAGATAAAACACAGGACTGTACAACACAGTGAGCCCTGTTGTAAATGATGGACTACAGTTAATAGTACAATTATAAAAATGTTCTTTCATGAATTATAACAAATGTGCCACACTAATGCAAGGTGTTAATAATAGGATGATATATGGGGAAAAATACACCTAATATAAACTATGGACTATAGTTAATAGTACAATTTTAATATTCTTTTAACAAGTGTAACAAATGTGCCACACTAATGCAAAGTGTCGACAATAGGGTGATGTATGAGGACACTGTATTTTTACATGATTTTTCTGTAAACCTACAACTTCTCTAATTAGAATTAAATAAATAAATAAAAATCCTATTGCCTTAGATGATGGAAGAGGGAAGCTCACCCTCACCCCTTCTCACTGAGCCGATAGTGCCTGGTCATCACCGGTTCATGAATGAGATGTTCAGTTTCCTGGATGCTTCTTGGAATTCTCAGCAGGAAGATTACAAGGAAGTGGAGTGATTCCATGTCTGTTCAGTGAGTCCCTGTTCTCTATAGCCCTTTTTAGATACCTGGGTTCCGAGACACGCTACACAGGAGGAGAAACAGTGTCAATTCAAAAGAACCTGAACTCATCTCCTCTCAGTGGCTTAATAAAGAATGGATCCATTTGTCAGTTGATGGACATTTGGGTTGTTTCCACTTTTTGGCTACTATGAGTAATGCCGCTATGAATCTTTGTGTACAAGTTTTTGCATGAACATAAGCTATCAATTCTTTGGGGTATGCACCTAGGAGTAGAATTTCAGGGCCGTATGGTGACTCTTTGTTTAACCTTTTGAGGAACTGCCCAACTGTTCCTCAAAGTGGCTGCACCATTTTAAATCCCCACCAGCAATGCATGAGAATTCTGATTCCTCCACATCTTTGCCAACACTTGTTTTGTCTTTTTTTTATTCCAACTAGAACCACCCTGGTGGGCAGGGTGAATTTTATGGTGTATGAGGTAAATCTCAATTTAAAAAATAAGGAGTGGATCAGCAGGTTTACATGAACTCAACAGAAGAAGAAGCTGACTCCAGTCACTGAGCACAGGAGCTCCCTACCCCCACTCTGTCTCAGCCAAGGCCATTTTCTTACCAAGAACTTGCTGTTGTTTTACATGGCCAGCAAAATGTTTCCCAAACCCCCTCAGCCCATGCACACACACACACAGCTCTTTTTGAGGGCAGGAAACATATCTGGGAGACTTCTTTGATGGAAGCAGCTCAGCCAACCCTAGCTGTCCTCATCTATCTAGAGCTTAATGAGAGGTTGCATATTATTTTTTCATGGCTACTTCTGTTCCACTGTGAGTTTCATTAATAAACTCTGTTTGATTTTAGATGTAAACACAGCGCATGGTAATGCATACCACGGAATACTACTCAACAATAAAATGAATGAGCTATTGATAAATGCAATGACTTGGATGGATCTCAGGGGCATTAGGCTGAGTGAAAAAAGCCAAACTCAAAAGGTTATGTGCTACATGATTCTCTTCATAAAACATTCTCAAAATGGCAAAATTATAGAGATGGAGAACAAATTAGGAGTTTTCAGGGCTTAGGTATGGGGGCGGGGGAAAGGGTTGATGTCTCTACAAAGGACACACGAGGGATTTGGTGGGGATGGGACAGTTCTGGATCTTGAGTATAGTTGCAGTCACACGAAATTACACATGCAATGAATTGACACAGAATCATACGCATGCATTGTGTCAGTGTCAAATTCCTGGTTTGATGCTGCACTGTAATTATGTAACCATTGGGAAATCTGGGCAAAGGGTGCAGAGATGATTCCATACTATCTTTGCAACTTCCCAGGAACCTCTCATTATGTTAAAAAAAATAGTTGAAAAATCCAGTCAAGAAAACACACACAGTACTGTTCTTTGTGCCCCCTACTTCATTTGGCAGGGCAGTGCCCCGTCCAACATAATAGCACATTCTTGGTCAATCCTCTCTCCTTTCAACATGCCCTGGCTACACAGAACTGAGATCTAATCCCTGAGACCCAGGAAATGTTGTAGATGCCACAGTCTAGCACATCATTTCATAAAAGCACAGGTGTGATCCAGTACACAAGAATCAGTTGAAAAAGAAGGAATTCTATGCCCTGCTCACAACTTAGTGCCATGGTTCCCAAAGTGGGGTCCCTGGACAAGCAGAATCGGCATCACCCAGAATTTGTTAGATATGGAAATAATCAGACCCCCACCCCGGACATCCTGAATCAGAAACTCTAGGGGTGGGACCCAGAAATCTAAACTTTAATTGATTCTCATGCACATCAAAGTGAGGACCCTTGGCTCATGAATTAGGTGCTCAGAATGAGGCCAGAAATCTACAATTTAGCAAGCTGCCCAGGTTATTCTTATATACTTTTGACATTTGAAACCACACACCTAGGACAGGGTAAAATTGGGGGTGTGGGGCAGCATAGTAATATCTTATCTCCTTATTCTACCCACCCCATCTACAAGCAGAAATAAAGAATTTTTAAAACACAGCAAATTTTGGAAAGGACAAGTGAATTAAACTGAGAAATCTGGAGAGAAAATAAAAGGAGCGGTTCATGTGCTTCCCATCCAAGGCGCTGGGGGAATCCTCCAGAACATACCTGATACAGAGGAAGGTGGCTCTATGGGTAACTGAATGGGGGGTGCAGAGGTTCCTGAGAAATGAGAAAAGAGGAGAAATCTGTGCTTCTGCTAGCTGTGATCTGGGTAAATAACGAAACATTTCTGTGACTTGACTTCCTCACCTGGAAAATGGGGGTAAAGAAGATTTCATCGCTGAATTGTCACCAGGATAAACAGCACTTGCAGTGCACAGTGCACAGCGTGCGGCCAGCCTGTGGCTGATCACCGGTGGGAGCTCCACAGCTGTCTTCCCTCCTTTCCCAGTCTCAGTTCTGCCCCCCTTCTGATCCTTGGGACCTAAACCCTCACTTTGTCCCTGGAGCAAAACCAGCTCCTTGTTCCCTGGGGAGGGAGCAGATGTGGGAACAAGGACCACAGGATAACAGGAGAAAGGGGGCAGTTATCACTTGTGCCGTGGGGGGATTCCTAAAGAATAAAACCGTCCCTCTCCATCTCCCACCACCCTCCAGCCACTCTGGCCTTGATACACAAATTTGTCAACCTCCTTCCCACCACAGGGCATGTGAACGTGCAGTTCCACCCACTGCACCCCACCCCACCTACTCCACACACCTGTTTAACTCTCTCCCCTGAGATCCAGGTCAGAGAAGCTCTCCCAGATCATCTTCCCTCTGAGATACTGACAGCACTACGTGCTTCTAATCCATAGTGCTGATGACAATCACAATTATACGTGTGTTGGATTCATCTTTGATTAAATATTGTTTGCTCTACTAATTACTGTGTAGGGGTGTGCACGTGTATGTGTGTGTAAGGAAAAAGATGCTGTATATTCAGAGGAAGGTTCAACCAGCCCCCAGAAGAGCACCAGCCTCAAGGCAGACAGTCTTTAAAAATGTTCAGTGAAAGAAGCAACAAGTGAATCTGAATCCCCCAGAAAAGCAAATCTATAGAGAAAGATTAGTGGTTATCTGGAGCTGGGTGGGAATGGGAAGTGACAGCAAACGAGCACAAGGCATCTTAATGGCATGATGGAAATGTTCTAAAACTGGATTGCAGATTGTAAGAAAAGTTTTAGTCAATAATGACCTCACTCTCTAAGCTGGAATGAAAATACATCTGAAAGCAAATGACATTTTCATTTTACTCTATATTCTCTTTTTTCATGTACTGATGACTCAGAAGATAGGAATTTTCCCACTGCTACTAGAATTATTCTTCTGTGTGTTGGGACATGTTAAACAATTTGGTTGCTTCAAATACTTGTGAAAGGAAATAATCATAAAAACAATGATTAGCATGAAACATTAATGATGGTTTTCAAACTGTATTTGTTCATGTAAAGGATTTAACAGCCAGCTTTTTCATAAAGATAACATGTACTTACATTTTTAAAAATAAGAAAGTCTGAATATATACTTATGGTATAAAGAGAGTTGTTTCATACTTTTATTCTACAGCCGTGGTATTTTTTGAGTAAATTAACTTCTGCACTTTCTTTGTTGTAGCTGTTTGCTTATTTGTTTACTTTTTGAAATCCAGACAACACACTATGCTTTATTTGTGGTATTAAGCATTTTTTCCTTAATGTGTATCCTCTGTGGAAGGCAGAAAATGGCCCCCAAAGCTGTCCATACCTAACCCCCCGGAACCTGTAAATATGTTTCCTCACTTGGCAAAGGGGACTGTGCAGATGTGATTCGGTTAAGGACCTCAAAAAGGTGACACTATCCTGGATTAGTCAAGTGGGCCCAGTGTAATTACAAAGAGCTTAGAAGAGGAAGCAGGAGGGTGAAAGAAGAAGGAAGGAGATGGGCTATGGAAGCAGGAGCTGTGGTCAGAGAGAGAAGATGTGAAGATGCCACGCCGTGGGCTTTGAAGATTCAGGAAGGGGCCATGGGCCAAAGAGAACAGACGGCCTCTAGACACTAGAAAGGGCAAGAAAATGTGCTCTCCTCTAGAACCTCCATAAGGAACACGGTCCTGCTGACACCTTTATTAGAGTCCAGTGCGGCCCAGTTTGGGACTGTTGACCTCCAGGCATGTAAGATGATAAATTTGTGGTAATCTGTTACGGTGGCAACAGGGAACTCACAGGTCCTCCAAAGCTGATTGGAGTGCTGGGCCTCTCCGGGCTCCCACTCCTTTCACACCTGTCCATTCTCCCCTTGGATCTCGGGCGGGAAGATCTGACCTGCACCCCCTCACCTGTGACCACGAGCTCCAGGGGGTCGCTGGGGGCCGACCACAGGTATGGGGACTTTCTGGAAAAGCCGTAGCATCTGTAGGTCCCACTGTCGGCAGCCGTCACCGTGATGATGGGGAAGTCGGCCCGGTACCACCTCTCCAGGCTCTTGGTGGGCCCTGCTGCACCCTCCTTGTACAGAGCAAACTGGTCAAAACCATACGGGGACTGACACTGGAGGGTCACGTCCCCTCCCGGGGAAACCGCCGGACCAGGCCGTGCCGAGAGCGAGGGCTTGGCGTAGACTCCTGCAAGTGAAGGGGATTCTGGTGTTCAAGATGGTGTCTCAGTGGGGGGTGGGCAGCTTCCAAGCTGTAACCCCTAGAAACCTCGCTCCCTCCTCGCTCAGGGGCAGGGTCAGAGGGGCTAGGAGGGTATGGCCGGGCTCATGTCGCAACACCCAGGCTGGAATCCCGGGTCTGCAATGTAGGGGTCGTGAGGCCCTGTGCATGGGTTTCCCTTGTCACTGTTATGGGTTGAATTGTGTGAACTAAGAAGCGTGACCCAAGAAGCGTGACCCAGTCCTATCCCTGGTGCGGCGAATGGGACCTTATTTGTAAACTGGATCTTTGAAGATGTGATTAGTTAAGATGAGGCCAAACTGGATTAGAGTGCGGTCTGGTCCAATACAACCACTGTCCTCGCAAGAAGAGGGAAACCTGGACAGACAGACGGGGAGAGAAGGCATGTGACGGCAGAGCAGAGATTGAGGTGACACGGCTGCAAATCCACAAATGCCAAGGACGGCCGGCAGAAGCGAGGGGAGGCTGAGGGGAGACTCCCCCACAGGTTTTAGAGGGAGCCGGCCCTGACAACACCGAGATTTAGGACTTCTAGTCCCCAGAACTGCGAGAGAACACATATCTGTTCTTTAAAGCCACCAGGAATGTGGACATTTCTTGCAGCAGCCCCAAACACTAAGTGTCCCCTACTCCAAAACGGGAGTGACAAACCTTCTCATGATAAATGAGATGGTATGTATTAAACATTTAGCAGAGGGCTGAGCTCTCAGCAGGTGCTCAAACATGATGGTAGTAATGAAATAGCTTAAATGTTCCAGCTTTTGGTGAGCTCCAAGCTCATGACACATCATTCATCGACTCCTCACATAGACCCTATAAGTTCAGGACTATGAACATCCCTATTCTACAGTTAAACGAAGGTGCACAACGTTAAATAGCTTGTCCGGGATATGAGATAATAAGCAGTGGAGCTAAAATTTGCAGTTAAGGAATTTGGCTCCAGGGTCTCTGCTCCTAAACATGAATCTCCTATAATTTAATCACTATCGTCCTCAAGCGTGGCAATGCCTGCCAGGCACAGAATAGTAACAGAAACGAAATTTATCACCCAATTTTTTTTCTCAAGCTATTGTTAGTGTGAGGTTCTGTTCTAAGGGATGGGGGATATAGCACTGGTCATAACAAATACAAATCCTATCAGGAAGACAGAATAGACATTAGTTGACATGATGGAGGGAAAAGTGGGATACAGAGGAGAAAATTCAAGCAGGGGAGAAGGATGAAGAATGTCAAGCAGCAATTACAGAAATGGCAGTGAAGGCGAAGCTCAAGGAGAGAGCATTTGCGTCTGTGCTCAAGGAAGTAGGGAGGAGGCCAGGCTGACGTGGACATCTTCTAGGAATAGCCAGGGACCAGCATGGCCGGAGCGGAACGAGTGACCAACAGGTGATGAGAGAGAAGGGCAGAGCAGCGTGTTTAAGGCTTGGTGGATCATTGTAAGGCAGGGCCAAGCGAGGCTCTCGCAAAAAATAGATAAATAATAAAGATATGCAAGATTTTAATGCAACTCTTTAGACCTCAAAATTAATGCAAACAAATTCACGATGTACAAAATATCAAAATTTAAAATAAAGACAGAATCTGACCTGGCTGTGCCATGCATTTTAATTTCTCATTTGTTAAATTAAATTTTGCTTAGAATATAAGCCACATTAAGCCTGGGGCCAAAAGGAATAATGTGTGCCCCTCTACAAATGCTTTTGTATATTTTTAAATAGTTAATATTTTTCTACAATAGTAAAGTAGCTGATAAAAAATTAACAATTTGAAAAATCAATGTATTAAAACTCACATTATTGTAATTTTAAATATTTCTTTTCTACAAAAAAAACTCAGAATTTATCATTTTATTCTCCCAGCTTTAGTGAAAACAAGCCCATCAGTAATATTTTCAAACTCTATTTCTAGACAATAATTAACCATTTTTAAAGTACATAGAAACATGAATGGAGGGAAGGGTCCCCTTTCCTTTTACCTTGGTGCCCAGTGTGCTTCTGCACGGCTTGATGGAATCTGTCTGTATTTAAAGTTAGGATGTTTTGTTCATCGTGCATTTTTTGCATTGCTTTTTATTTTTTGTAAATGTTGCATGGAAATACTCGTCTTGATTACTGAGCTTTGGGGTACCCTATTCCTGTGGACTCACGCCCTGTGCCATCGCCAAGCACACCCTCTCCCCTCCCTGCGCAGAGCACGCACAGCACCGAGGCTTCCCGCGCAGCCTCGCCCCGCCCCGGTTACCGGTCGCGACCAGGTCCAGTTGGTCACTGGGCGGGGACCAGACGGATCCATTTTGATAGGAGCAGCGGTAGGGCCCAGCGAAAGACTCCTGCATGGCTGGGATGGAGAGCACCGCCTCGTCTTGATAGTTCCGGGACCTCAGCTTCTCTAGGCGGTACAGGTCCGCGCCGGGGGGCCCCTGGCAGCGCAGGAACACGGGCTGCTTCAGGGGCACCAAGGCCCGGGGCAGGGCCTGCAGCGAGGGCTTGGGGAGGGGGCCTGCGGGGAGGGCGGAGCGCGCGGGTCAGCGCCCCCTGCACCAGGCTCGGGCCTCCCCCCTGCCTCCCACGGGCCGGGCCCAGGGGAGGGGACGCGCCTCGGGAGAAGGACTCACCCCTCCGCGCGTGGGTGGCCTGCCCCAGACACAGCCCTGAGGAGGGAAGGAGACAAGAGGCGTAACGCTTCCCCTTTACCTCCGGGCTGCTGGGTGGAATGATGGGACGTTTGGGGGCATCCGCTCGCTGTGTATCATTTTATTTTTCCAGAGGCATATATGCACGTAACTTAGGTGAAAGAGGCCAGACACAAAGACCACATATTATGTGATCCCATTTATATGAAATATCCACGGAGATAGACAGTGGATTGGTGGAGGCGAGAGGCACGGATTTGGGGGGAGATTGGGGCGTGACCGCTGAGGGGTTCAGGGTTTCCTTCAGGGTGATGAAAGTGTTCTGGAAGTAGATACTGGTGAGTGTTGCGCACCTGGAGAATGAACTCAAAGTCGCTGAAGGTAAAGCATAAGCTGTGTGTATTTTGCTTCTGTGCAGATGTTCTGACCCCCAGTCGCTTGGAATGAGACCTTACTTGGAAATGGGATTGTTCCGGATGGAATAAGACAAGGGTAGGGAGAGTCCTTTAGCCATACGACTGGGTCCTTCTAAGAAGAAGACATGTGGGCACAGACAGACGGACAGAGGGGAGTGCCGTGGATGCTGGGCTAGCCACCCCCAGACGTAGGAACGAGGCGGGGGGGCAGACTCTCCCCCTCAGACTGCAGAGCGCGCGGCCCCTTTGCGGTGCTTTGTTACTGCAACCCGGGGGACGAGACAACCGCCTACCCCACGATTCCCCCCAGAGCTCCCATTCCCATGTGCACGCTAGTGACTATTTCTAATGTTCCTTCTGGTATTTTTTATCTCCTTCATTCTAAATAAATCTGTGTACACTGCTACTTGCTGATTCATTGGTGTACGGTGAGAATTTGGGTCTCTGGCATTGCTGGTCCCCCCTCCCTTCAATCCCCCAATATACAACAATGTACAATTGTGTGTTGGTTATTGTTGTGTTCTGTTGTGTATATAATATATACAATAATATCCCAGAATTGGGATATGTTAGGCCCCATAGGTCATTGGATAAAATATGGTTCTGTTATTGGGAAATTAACACTTTTTAGTTACCTATTTGGTCACTCAAAGTAAGCCAGTAAAGACAGTGAAACCTACCTGCCCTCGACTGACCGCAGATGACCTGAGAAAATCCCCAGCGGCCACTGGGGAAGTCACTTCCCAACCCCAAACCCACCCACAGCTGGAAACGAGTCGCCTCCTCCTTGAGAAGGAGACATGTTCAAGGGGGGGTCTTGTGCATTATATGGTACAAAGATATCCCAGTGTATGTTAATCATGAGCTTCCTGCTATTTTATACTTTTTGGTTAAATCAGTATTCTGAGATGAATTTATTCAGACTGTGCAAATGTCATTCACGCCTGAACATTATCATTGTATATATTTATATAATTAAATATATTTTCCTGTTTGTTTCCCTGGAATCAATAAATGTCTGGTTTATGTCCTGCATTTTTCCTTGAGCCTATTGTTAGTTCTTAACAAATTTTTCAGTGTGATTTTACACAGCTGCTATCAATGTGTGTAATATATAAATTCTGCTTTTTCCCTTGGAAGTGTCCCCTAATTTCTCTCTAGGTTGAACAGCTGACCTTTTCCTCTCACACTAAGACTTCTCTCTCACATTTCTCCTGAGTTGGTGGCATTATTTGTTTTCATCTTCCTAGGGTTGTAAAATTTAGCAAATAAAAATACAGGACCCCCAGTTAAATTTTACTTTTGGATAAACAAAGAATAAAAACTTTGTGTATGTATCAGGTGATATTTGGGATGTACTTAAGATAAAAATATTCTTTGTTTATCTGATATTAAAAATTAACTGGATGTCCTGCATTTTATTCTGTAACCCTAAGCCTTACACACAGACACACAGAGACACACACACACTAGCAGGGTGAGTACTGTTATGTTCTCATTACAAATGTAAGGAAACTGGACGGAAAAGATAAGCAATTTCCTTTAGCACCGCCAGCTAAGAAATGGCTGACCCAGATCTTCTCTGACTCCACGGGCCAGAGAGAAACGCAGCCACCAGCCCCCGCTGACCCCATCCTCTGTTCACCCCAGGTTTGCCTCTGCACCCTCTACCGAAACTCCACCCTCACTCTGCCCACGGGTGCAACCCGGCCCCTCACGGACGCACCACAGACCTTCCCATAGCTTCCCACGCGACCCTCGAGCATGACCACAAATATTCCAAGCGCCATTCTGAGCCCTTGCTGCACCTGCACTCTTTGAATCCTCACCATAATCCTTTTGGTTAGATGCCATTATTCGCCCCATTTTATAAACAAACTGTTGAGATGCCAGCAGCTTCAGTATCTTGTCCAAGGTCCTGCACTGGAAGGAGGTAGATTCAAACATTGGCAGCATATTTTAATGGTAAAGAACATGAACTTTGTGCCAAAATTCCTTAATTTATATTTAAGCCCTTGCTGTGTGACCTTAAACAAGTTACTTAACCCCTCTGGGCCTCAATTTCCTCATGTGTAAAATGGGGTGATAACAGGGCTGCTTTGGGGATTAAATGAATTAGCATCTATTTAAAAGCATACAATAAGATCTGGCCCCCGTTAAGTGCTACTTAACCATGTGTGAATGAAGGAATGAATGAGTGAATGAATGAGAGGCTCTTTGGATTCAGAGTCTGCTCTCTTAACCCCAATAACACAACTACCAACTTCCTGCTTAGCCACTTGGAGCTTCTGTTCCTTTAGCAGTCAAGTTCCCCAGAGGACATAAGGAAAGAACAGGTACAAAATGCCAACCACAAGCCCGAACAAGCACAGGCAGTAAAACACATTTACTCGCCCCTCCTTCGTGGGACGCTCGTCCTTGCTGCACTACTGTAAGGGATGCTGACTGACAAGTTAAACCTATTACCCAATCCTGATCTTATTGAGTCCACTAAAGAAAAAAGAGCCACAATGGTGTACTGGAAGAACATTTCGGTCAGCACTGAGACACTGCTGTTCATTTCCAGACTCGTGAATAAACTGGAATAGCTCAGACAAAGCACTCCCCTCCCTGGACCCCATTTTCCCACCCAGCAGATGAAGGCATTCTCGGGGGTCCCTCGTTCACCTGGAGATTCTGGGAGCCTTTGTCTCATGGTCCCACCCTCTGCCCTTCCCACGACCCTCAGGACTCACCAAGGCAGAGGAGGGTGGGCAGGGATGGGTACATGGTTTCCCAGCCCTGTCCCGAGCTCTGTGGCCAGAGGATGGAGGAGGTGGGGGCCTGGAGCAGGGACTCAGGAGGTGATAAGGAGGAAGGACTTGCTCATCACATCCCCGTCGGCCCCAGCTCTTCCTAATTGAGACTCATCACACTGGAGCCATTTCCTCCATGGAATGACTTGCACACAAGCCCCCGTAGAGGCTCCTTTATCTCCCTTCACCAGCCTGGTGTCATCCGTCCGTCCTCTTGCCTGTGTCCCAATATCCCATATACCCTCTAACATCACCATCTCTAAACCTCCAATTCCTGCAACACATGTTTGAGTGGTGGCTTCCTTTCAAATATTGTGGGAAACCCTTGGCATCAGCAGTTTTATCAATGGCAATTGCTGCCAGCTGCATCTCATATAAAAAATAACCACCTTGTAGAATAGATGGTATATGATGCTGACAACAGATTTCTTAGAAATGCTGCTATCTGTATTTAACTAACATTTGGTTCAGTTTTGTCTCCAGTGGAAGCGGAAAGGGTTTTTTCAGCTGTTAAATCCTAAAAATCAATATAATTTGTTTATGTAAAAAAAACACTCAATAAATTTTTGAACCTTTTAACTACTAATTTTCTTTTTATCAAGGAGAAAAAAACTTGCATTTGCCCTAAATCCTTAAAATACAAGTGGTATAAAAATTCATGTATCTTGAAACCCTTACTGCAAATGAGTATTATAGACATCCAGCAGAGTCTGGGGTTTTCTTTGTTGTCATCGTTTTGTTGTCGTCATTGTTGTTTTGTATGGAAAAGTTGCTTATCCCAGGTTTCACCTATAACTTTTAGTAGGTCACAGGGTTCAATATGGATTTGATTTAAAAACCCACCAGCATGCTAAATCCCTTGTTATATCTTATCAAATCTGTATGTTATCTCTCTGGGTGTTTAGGCTTATCTTTGACTGCTGTTGTGACCCTGTTTGCAAAATGAAAATGACACTCTGTGGATTATTTGCTCTATAAGGCATAAGTGCTTCTTATGATTATTTTGATGTTTTCAAGAGCAAAAGCCAAATTTAAACTCTCTTCGGCACACTTGAACCTTTTCGTCGAATTCCACTCACAGCCATACCTTTCCTTGATCCTCCTTCACCCCATATCTTACATAATAAATTGTCTGTGGTCTTGATCCTGGAAAAAAAACAGTAATAATAATCAACAATAGTTAGACAAATGGTTTTGTTTTCTCATGAAACAAAGTGTCTCTAACGAAGGCATTGGTGTGGTGGCCCAATGATGGCAGAGCTGGGTTCTCTGTCATCTTCTTGGCTTTCTCCTCAGATCATATAAGGGCACCTAGACCCAGGCCTTGTGTCCCTGTTCAAAGCAGAAGGAGGGTGCAAAGGTTTGTGCAAGCCACATCTGTCCCTTTTATTATGAAAACAAATCTTCCCCCGATTTGCCCAGCAGCCAGCTGCTTGGAACTCACTGATAAAACCAGACCTCATGGCCATACCTGGCTGCAAGGACTTCAGGTAACATCAATTGGCTCAGCCTAAACATGGGGCATTGCTGCCCAGAGCTGCTTTACATGGTGTCGGCAAAGAAGAGGGGAGAAGGATATTGAAGAGATGATAAACAGTGTCTGCCCCCAGCATCAAGTAAGACACGTGGTCTCTGTCCTCGTGGATCAGGTAGTGTAAGCAAAATTTAATTTAGCAAATGGGTAATTGAAGTACATGTGCTTTTTGATAAGTGTGTTGAGGGAGAAGAGCAAAGGGCTGAGATGGAGGTTTTGGGGAACTCCTCTCTGGAGCAGTGATGTTCAAAGTTATGCCTGAAATAAGAAATATTCTGCCATGAGAGGAAGAGCTCCATATTCAGCACGTCCAAAGGCCCTGAGAGATAGAGCTTGGGGCATGTCCATGTAAATGGACAGCAGTCGCTGTGGCTAGAATGGAGAAAGCATCAAGCTGGGGTTGAAGAGATAAGAGGTCTTAGAGCAGGATGTCCCAACCTTGGCACTATTGACATTTTGGAACAGATAATTCTTGGACTTCGGGCACTGTCTTGTGCATTGTAGTATGTTTGCAGCATCCCAGGACACTGCCTACCAGATGCCACTAGCACAACTTCCCCCACCCAGCTGCAACATCTAAAAATGTCTGAAGAGCCTTTGGGCCACTGGTTGGGGCGGTGGGTCTCTGGAGAGGCACCCGGGCGCCGGGACGGGCTTGAGGAAGGAGACAGGCGCCTGGCAGCCCGTGGGCCCGCGCAGCGGAGCGAGTGGAGCGGGCGGCAGACGCCCGGTGATGCTGAGGCTTCGGGCGGGGCCTCCCCGAGCTTCAGGGCTGCCGCCACCAGGCCCGCACCACCTGCGCCACTGGAGCCCCGCGGAGGAACCGCCGCCGTCACCTGCACCAGGACCTGAGCCCGTGGCGCCGGAGGTGAGTGGGCACTCGCCGGCTGAGCGCCCCCGAGGCTTTCAGGTGGTTGCCGCCACCACCAGGCCCACACCGCCTGCGCCGCTGGAGCCCCGTGGAGGAGCCGCAGCCGCCTCCAGCACCAGGACCTGAGCCTGTGGCACCGGAGGTGAGTAGGCGCTCGCTGCCCCAGCACCCCCGAGGCTATCGGGTGGTTGCCGCCTGCACCAGGCCTGCACCGCCTGTGCCGCTGGAGCCCCGCGGAGGAGCCGCCGCCGCCGCCGCCAGCACTGGGACCTGAGCCCGTGGCACCGGAGGTGAGTGGGCGCTCGCCGCCCCAGCACCCCCGAGGCTTTCGGGTGGTCACCGCTGCCACCAGGCCCTCACCGCCTGTGCCGCTGGAGCCCCACGGAGGAGCCGCCGCCGCCGCCTGCACCGGGACCTGAGCCCGTGGCACCAGAGGTGAGTGGGCGCTCGCCGCCCCAGCACCCCCAGGGCTTTAGGGTGGTCACCGCCGCCACCAGGCCTGCACCGACTGCGCCGCTGGAGCCCCGTGGAGGAGCCGCCGCCGCCGCGGCCACCAGGGATGGAGCCCAGAGCAGCTGGCAACTACCCAAGAACTATATGAAACAGAGTTTTCGGGCTGTCCAGTAACCAGCCACACATCGGATGCAAGTTTGGAATTGGAGGAAAAGCCGAGATCGCAGCGAACATTGAAAACTCCATAACTCCCAATGAGACCCGGGCCTCACTAGACTGGGAAAATCTGACTAGGGTCGACCATATCTGAGGAGACCCATTCACAAAAAGGCTACATAGAGCAGAGCAAGAAACAGAAAAAATAAGAGGGGAAAAATTTTGATCAACTAAATAGAACCTAAGTTAGAGGTCTAGAATAAGTTGAATTGAATAACAGAGGCCAGAGAACAAAGCTAACCAACAAGAAAACCCCTAGGTAAAAGATAGAAAACAAGCTCCAAAA
>PVKY010004998.1:0-18207 GCA_004027775.1 Bradypus variegatus
CCAAGCACCCTGAAAGGCCCAGTCAGTGGCGGCTGATGTCAGCTAATACCTAATCACTGATGAGTCAGTCCTTGCACACAGTAGGTGCCCAGTGCAAATGAGTGAACGAACACATTGCTATGCACCAAGGTCAGCAAACCCAACCCCGAGGAAGGTGTCAGGTCTCAGGCATAAAACCTGGATTCCCATGCTCCTGAGGCAATGCTCCCGAGGTGACCTTAGGGACCGTCCAGGGCGGGGCTGGGCCATAGAATGCCCTATGGATGCCTCTGCCACCCTCTTCCCCTTCCTCCTGGGCAGGTGGGCGGGCAGTTGGGCAGCTCTGGCGTTTGAGCCCGGATCTGGATCCTGGAGGTGGGCATGGAGTTGCATAGATTTAAGGGGTAAGGTCAAAGCAGAAAGGAAGCTCTCTTAAAAATTAAGGGCGGCATGAGTGTTGGGGCCAAAGGAGGGATGGTTGAAAATTCCTAGTAAAACTTTACAGCTTCCGCGTTTCCCCTTCTCTAAATCTTCCCATGGAAGCCATGTGTCTGGGGGGGCGTCTTGGCCCAGTGAGGGCAGGAGCCACCACTTTCCGGCTTCGTCAGTGCCCACCCATGGCCCCGGTAGGCAGAAGGCCTGCTAACTGGGGGCCGAGCACCAGGCCCGTGAGCAGGGAGGAAGCAGCCGCGAGAGCCGGGCTGGCACTGACGCTGCCCTCTGGCACTGGCCTGGCTGCTTCAGGCAGGGGAGGCTCAGCTGTTGCCCTTTTATGCGTGTTGACTTAGTAGAGGGCAAACATGTTAAAAGTTCACTTTCTCCTTTATAGGAGTCTATAAAAAGGCTCTTAAACTGGAGTCCCAGGGCTTCAGTGAGACAAACACAGGGTCAGGCTTTAGGGAGGGTGCAGTGCTCCCCTCCAACTTCAGTGTGGAGGTGTGAGCCCATTTAAGAAGTTCTTTGGGCTTGGAGCCTTGGAGCCTTGGTGTCTTGGCGTGGCTGATGTGACCACAGCAGAGTCATGCCAGTGGGCAGAGGGGTCGGGAAGTGGGGGGTGCCCCGAGGCCTAAGGGCTC
The DNA here is from genome assembly GCA_004027775.1 of Bradypus variegatus. Lineage (NCBI taxonomy): Eukaryota > Metazoa > Chordata > Mammalia > Pilosa > Bradypodidae > Bradypus > Bradypus variegatus. Next base: position 1,056 of record PVKY010004998.1, read on the forward strand.
TTGCCGGGGAGTCTGTGGTGAAGGCTGGCTGGCCTGCATGGCTCTCTGGGGGGTAGAGTGAGAGGGTGGGCCTGTGGAAGTTCCTGAGATCCTGGGGTTTCTAAACAAGCAGGTATCTGTAGGAGAGGCCACATCCTAAGTCCCCAGGACTCAGGGCAAGTGAACACAGCAATAATGTCCCCTGGTGACCAGGGGCCTGGGGTGGACTGTGGTGTTGGAGAGAGGATGGAGACCTGGGCTGGACAGGAGGGCAGCCTGAAACCGCAGTCTCTGGTGTCTTTGGCCCTCTGAGCCACCGAGCCCATAACACAGCCCTGTACACATCAAACAAGGCTTTAAGGATGTCCCAGTCAGCAGGTACTGAGCCTTTCCAGGCTTTGGGTAGCCATTTACAGCTCAAGCCTCAGTTTCTCCATCTGTCAATTTGGGGGGCAGTCCTAACCCCTACCTGCCAGCCTCTTGGGGTTGACAGCATATAATAGAGAGAGGTTTGGGGATGGTGGGAGAGGCATTTTGTGACCCAGGGCCGGCCGGGTGACCCTGGTGTTGAGTCCAGTGCCTGGCATTCATTTGTTCATGAGTGGCTGGTGGATGAGTGGATGAAGGAAGGTGCGGGGCACCCTCTGAGAGCCTGGCCACAGCCACTGGGTCCTGCTCCCTGTGTCTTGGTGCATGATACAGCTGTGGCTTTGAGCAGGGGCATGTGGGCCACTCCTGCTCCCGGGCACATATGTTGGGTTATCTACCCAGCACTTGGACTCCTTTTTAGCTGTGCTGACGTGACCCCACAGAGGGCTGTGCTCCCCCTACCCCGCATGGTGCCAGGCCTGGGTGGGCCTGGAGTGAAGCAGTGTGCAGATCCCCTCTGGGAACTTGGGAGTGAGAAGTTGGGGGAGCAGGGCCAGGGCAGCCCCTCAAGGGCCTATCCAGGGCATGAAATTCCACTCAGCCACCAAGGTCTTGAGTGACCCTAAGCCCAGATTCAAACAAATTCGAGCTTTCCTGAGAGGAAATGTTCAAAGCTAAGTGAAAGGCTGGAAGGAAAACCCAGACACCTTCAGGAAAGAACAGTCATCCCTCCTGTGAAGGGAGAGGCTGGGCCCGCACCGAGGGTCAGGCTGGCTTGAATGTCAGGCAGAGCTGGTTTTGCCACTCTTTCCCTCCTCCGTGCTCAAGTGCCTTCTGTAAACTGGAGATATGTCACTTACTGTGAAACTGTCTTGGGGGAATTAAATGTAATGGCAAATGTGAGGCACCCAGCACAGGGCCCGAAGTGTAGAGATGGTCGTTAAATGGGTATCGTTGTCTCCACGGTTGGAATTTTCACCGTATTTATTGCAGCACAGAACCACTTGATCGTGGAAATGCCTTGGCTGTGGTTTTTGCTGCATATGTTTAATCAAATAGCATGAACGGTCTGAAGGCCTCCATAGACTCAATGTCCTGGAACAGAGCTGCCCAGTACCACCTTCTGCTGCTCTGGAGAGGTTCTCCAACCAGCACGGTCCAATCTGGCAGCCACAGCCATGTGTGGCCACTGAGCACTTGAAATGTGGCCAGTGCTGATGAATTGAATTTTTAAAATTTTATTTTTAATTCATTAAATAGTTGCATGTGGATAGTGGCTTCTGTATTGGACAGCAAAGTTCTAGAAGTTTGCCTCAAGCTCCTGAGCCATGAGAGATCCAGATGGAGATGGGCTTACAGATGGCTCCAGCACTGTCAGCCACATACAGCGAGGCCAGTGGTGCCCAGTGGTGCCTGGTGTTAACTACCCCGCACAGCAACCTTGAACTTGACCCACATGGGGATGAGCCAGCTGCTCTCAAACACTGACCATGTTTGGATTTATCCAGAGCAGGTACATGGCTTCTAACAGGTATGGGTATAAGAGCAATAGAAATTTATAGCCCACATTTATGAAGCACTTGTGGCCGACGCCGTGCTGCCAGCTCTGTTTTACAGGAGAGGAAGCCAAACCTGGAAGAAGTCAGGTGGCCTGCCCCAAGACCACACGGCAGTATGCCTGCCTCTTCATGTCCCTACCAGTTCTTCAGGCACAGAAATAAAGGACAAGGCAGGTTGTGTCCTGCAGGAAAGCCAAAGTAGAGGCTCATGGCCACCACGCTGTGTTTTCCCCATCTAGGGCACCTCGACAGTGCTTCCCCAATTGGGAGACACCTGCCCTCCGTCCTGTCATTTGCTCCTGACAGCGCCACTGACCATGGGGTGGCCAGTGCGGGTAAGAGCTTCCGGTTTGAGAGAGCAGGAGGGCCTTGCCCAAGACCCCACAGGGAGTTGCCAATCCACCAGGCAGCCAGGGTGATGCTCGGGGCTTTCTGTCTCTGAGCTCAGTTCTCCCACCACCCAAATTCACCCTGCTTTGCTTTGACTTCCGGTGACCAGTCCCTGGCATGCCTTCCAGAGGCACTGTCCTCCAGAGTGTGGGCAGGGCCCAGCGTGGGGTGGTCCTGCCCAGCGGGGTGGGGCGGGCGGCAGGGGCCGGCCGGCCTTAATAGACACATTGTGCCCGGGCTGCCGAGAGCGCGCCCGGCCCATTCCTCCCACGCCGCGCGCTGGATGAGCTCATGTCTGAGGCTGCGGGCGGCTCGGGGCAGCAGGACCCGGCTGCAGGGAGGCCTGCCTGCCCGGCGAGGCCCGCGCGGGCTGGGGCCGGCGAGTCGTGAAGCAGAACGTTGTAATGAGCGATGCCGGCTGGATTTATGGGGCTGCACACGTGCGCCTGGCCTTCCTGCGAGGGCGTCCGCATGGGAACGAAAACAAGTCCTGGCCCTAAAATGGCGAGACTGGGTCTTAACAGGAGCCCACTAATTACTGGAAGGCCCGGCCAGGACCCCAACCTGGGGAGGAATGGAGCTTGGCGCTGGTGCGTGCGTCTGTTGAGGCATTGCGGGAGCCCTGGGTGTCTGCCCAGGAGGCACGCAGGCCTGGGATCCCCCACTTACCTGTGTGTAGCCTTGGATGAGGCATTGCTCTCTCCCCTCCTCACTTTTCCTCATCTGTAAAATGGGATAACATGCCTTGCAAGGTTGTTTAGAGGCTGCGTGCCAGAGTGAACAAGAGCATGGGCTGTAGTTGCCCAGTTCCTGGCTTTGAATGCTGGTTCTTGCTGTGTGGCCTGGGCAGATCACTTCACCTCTCTGATCCCAGCTTCCTTGGCTGGAAAACAGGGATGATGATGTTCACTCCACAGTGTTGTTCAGAGGGTCTGTGAGCTGTGCAGATTCCTTCCTTCACCATGCACTGCCCCAGGGTCTCGAAGGGCCTGCCTCCATTGTGCACCTGCCTCTGTGCTGGGGTGGTCTGGACAGCAGTGGGCACTCGCCTTGTCAGGGGCATGTCAGAGACTCACAAGGCCACATTGCCCAGGCTTGTGACCAGAGCCTCTTTCTACCGGTGTAGGAACCTGGCAGGCCCATGGCTCAGGCTTAAGACTGAGCTGGCAGCAGGACCCAGTCCTTCCATCCCAGGACTGGGGTTATGAGGAGACCCTGACTCAGACAGGTCATGCTGCTGGTGGCCCACCAAGGACAGATGCCCTGTGGCTCTCACCCTGGCCTATAAAGTTTACACACCCAAGCTCACCCAAGCCGCGGGCCAGGGCTCTCTAGCTGCAGTAACTCACAGGTCTGTCCTGCAAACACTTCCCGATGTTCTCCCTATTTATTGATAATGTGGATTTAGCATCCAGCCAGAAAGGTCCCATGTCCACTCCCTTTTCTAGTCAGAAGCCAGGGAAAGCAGAAGCACCAGATGCTATGTCATCTGGGCTGTGGTTAGCAGGTGTGGCAAGAGGGTGCCGGGCTGGGTCCTGGTGCCAAAATCAGACTTCCCTCTAAAGCTACCTTGTGCCCACATGAAGCAAGAGATCCAGGGTAGTGGCAGGATCTGATCTCGCCAGGGCTAGAGTGTCAGGAATGTCTTCAGGGTGGGCCTGAGGGGAGACCACATGCCCCCCAACCTTCCCACACCTTCTGAGTCAGGCACTCTGCCTGGTGGCCTCTGGGTCCCAACAGGCTCAGCTTGACCAGTGACTCATGCAGCCACCATGAGAGGGCATCTGCCCTGCCCAGGCCCTCTGGCAGAGGCACTGAGGGTGCACCTTTGTCTTGCTCACCACGGTATCCCCAGAGCTGAACACAGAGGGCTCAGGGAATGTGTGTGAGTGGACGCCACTCACTGTCTGCTGGGAGGACAGTCACCTAAATGCAGGGAAGTGGTTCAGTGGGCACAGTGCTGTGATGGGGAGAGGAGGTGTGGGCAGGGCAAACCACAACAGGGCACCCAGCCCAGCTGCCGGGACAGGGAAGGCTTCTTGGAGGTGGAGGTGGTGGGGGGAGGGGGAGGGGGAGCCTCAGGGCAACCCAGAAGGCTGAGTAGGACTCCAGATAAGAGAAAGCAGTAGCATGGTCCGGGCTGGGGAACCAGCATGTGCTAAAGGTCAAAAGTTAGATATAAGTGACCCATTACAGAGTAGGGGAGGCGAGTGTGCGAGGGGCAGAGGTGTGAGGTGGGGCTGGAAGGGTGGCCAGCCTTTCTTGATTCCCAGGCCTGTGTAGGCAGCTTCCAAAGTTTCCTGGGCCTCAGTTTCCTTATCTATAAAACAGAGACCCAGATACCATCATCCCAAGCTTCCGTGAGAATTAAACTTAGCAGTGTACACACGTGTGTGTTTTGCATGCTATAAAGGGCCAAGTGGGGTGTGGGAATGGGCTGGGGGGGTTGTGCGGCCCTCTGAGAAGCCCTGGGGTGACTGAGGAAATGCCTGAGGAGGCCAGGAAGGCATAGGTGAGGGCACCTGGGAAATGGTATCTCTTGGGTGGAACCTCTGGAAGTCACGGACACCCTTCCAGTTGTTTGGGTTTGTCCACTTTGAAGTCCTGAAGGGGCTGTCAATGGCTGTTGACAAATATGTTATAAGCACTTGAGGTTAAGCGAAAGTTCCTTATAATTAACCAAGCCCTTGCCCAAGGGACACGTATCCCTGGGGAGAAATGTGCCAGCAAATCCAAGTACATTTCCTCCAAGGGTTCAGACCTCCTCAAGGTGGGACTCTGCAGCCAGGACCTACGTGGGACCTAATGAGGAGCTGCCGGCTTTCAATTATGCGCCTGGCCCCGGCTCTGCACTTGACTGACAGCTCATTACCCCGCTGCCATTTTTGGGCAGTGGAACTTAATCTCCCAGATGGGAAGCAAATCAATTTGCCCATCCGCTGCAGCTGAGCCTACTTGAACTCAACTTTAATTTATTCTCTTAAGCTTAGGAAGCCTTGTTGCTTCAAGGTACAGAAATATCAGGTTTCCCAGCTAGCCTGGCCAGGGAGTGCACAGGCAAATGTGTCGAGAGGGGTGTCCCTGGGTCCTGGCCGGGGTGGGGGTGGTTGGCGGGGGCTGTGCCTGGACCCCGTTACCCAGGAGCTGGACTCTCAACATGAGGGTTGCACGAGGGAATGACAAGTAGGCATGACACCTGATGTCCTCAGGCTCAGAGTCATCTCCCAAAGGCTCAGAGTGGGAAGGACCAAAGGGTCTTTGGAGCATGGGACCCTTCTAGCCTCCTGCCTCAAGTGCTGCAGGGGGCCTTATTCCCCAATGAGGTCATCACTCTGCTCTCAGGGCTTGCGGGCAACAAGGATGTGGTTCTGGGACTCTGAGATTTTGAGCCTGTTTAAAAGGCAGTCATACACCTAGGACCTTTTTTCCCTGTGACCTTGGAACACTTTTCCTCCATCTGCCCTGCAGATCCAATTCCCCTGTGAGCACATTCCTCGATGTCTGTGTGACACCCAGTGTGATCGCCGCATGCTCATGTTGTAACAGTGCTGTCCTCTGCTGCTGGTGCCCCATCTCCCATTGGGCTCAGGAAGGGGGTCCCGGGTACCCTGGTCTAAGGACCCTCAAGGGGGCTGTTAGCAGAAGATCCGCAGACAGATCGGCCAAGGAGGGTCTCTTCATGGAGACAGTCCTGGTGTTTTCTGCTCAAGTTCTCAGGATGTTTCTTTGCATGTCTCTCGATTCTGCACTTGGCTGACACAGGGGGTCTCTGGAGTTCCATCATGTGTAGGTGGTGAGTGTGCGCACGTGGGTGGGTGTGGGGGGGTGGGAGGGGTGGGGGGAGTGAGGAGGAAAGTGCTTTCTATGGAGAGAGTGTTTCTAGGACATTCCCATTCTCTGCGTGTGACAAAGCAGCCCAGGCCCAGTCGGCTGTTAGGGGTCAGGGAAAGGCCAATCTGTTTACACACCTTTACCGAGGAGCACGGAGGGGCGGCGAAGGGGCCAGGGAATAATGAGTCGTTTTATTGCCTCGCCTGTCAGGAGGGTCATGCGATATTATTTTGATATCAGGGCCCACAGAAGCAAACACAACAGGCCAGGTTACAAATGAAAGAAAAAGCCAAAGAATAGGCAGCCTCGCCCTGGCCATTGAGCGTGTCCCTTTCTTCTCAGCCGGGGCTGGGCCCCAGGACCCTCCTCCCTCGCCCAGCACCTTCAGGTGGGTCACTATAAGGTGGCCAAGGCCAGCTCCCAAGATAACAGGCGGTCGGCACTAGCAGTGGGAATTAAACAGCTCTGTTGATAATGAATAAATCAGCCCAGCCAGCCACCCCTCCTGCCCCACGGCTGCCCATGATGAGTGGGGAGCGGGACCACCGCAGGTGACTGACAGTGCAGCCCAAGGGACAGGAAACGGGGCCACCTGCAGCCATCCCTGGCCAGCCCACTTGAGTCCCACCCTCCTGAGAAAGGCAGACTCAGCAGAACCCAACAGCCCTGGGCACGGGATTGGGAGGGGCGTGATGCTGCATGAGAATGGGACATTACTGCTCATCTCGTGCCATCCTTCCCCCCTTTTTTTCTTTTTCTTTTTTGCCTCTGTGTGAGCCAGTTTCTCTGTCAGGACAAACTGTAGCTGTGACCAAATACAGCCGCCTGACCTTGGATGTTAGGGAGGAATTCCATCAGATAAACAAATCCCTGGATGGACAGCTCCACATGCAGGAGCTGGGCTGCAGTGGCTGTGTTCTGGGGGAGGGGTTCAGACCTGGGCTTCTCAGCCGAGGAACACAGGAAACCCCCGGCTGGGGCTGAGAAAGTGGCCTACCTGTTATCTTGCCACGTACCACCGGTCACCTTGCTCTCTTGGCCTAGAAGATTCCACCCCCTCCTACAAAGTCCAGGGATGGATGATCTCTTCCAAGAAACCCTCCTTGAGCCCTCTAAGCCAGGGAGCACACTCCCTCCTCTGAGCTCCCAAACCTGTTTAGAAGGCACTCCTCTGTGGGTCCCCTGTTCTCCCAGAGGCAAAGTCGCTCCTGCCTCTGTAAGAGGCACCCAATCTGAGGCCTTATTCATAGTAAACACTCAGTAAACTAAACCCTTGTTGGCCTCTGCATTGCTTTAAATCCACATTTCTGTTTGTCATCCCACAGGTTCTAGATATCCCCCGAGGGCTGGCCCCCTGCCTCACTTAAGAACAAAATATTGGGGGGAGATGAATATCAAAGGAAGGTCCTGCTCAAGGGTGAGTGGGGAGAGTTCTGGTTGTAGAGTCAGACAGAGCTGGGTTCAAACCCCAACTCTACCATTCATAGCTGTGACCTTAGAGAATATGCTTCAGCTTCCTGTGTCATAATTTCCTCTTCTATAAAATGGGGATAGTGTTACCTACCTCGTAGGGTTGCTATGAGAAGTAGATAAAATGATACATGTAGGACCAGTGTGTGCATGTACACAGAGATACACATAGAAGTTGTTTTTGTCAGTTTAGCCTGTGTTGGAGCCATGGAGCTGTGCTTGATCTCAGATGTCATTTAGAAAGGCTCATGGAGGAGTACTGAGGAAATCATATTGACAACTCAGGGCAGAGCCTTGCTACTGAGGGCAAGGATAGTTTCCTCAGAAACAAGTGGGACGGGGATTTTGCTGCCTGGGACCACTGTCAGATCACAGGGTGCATGGGCCTGAGGTTGCGGGGAATGGAGGGGACGCAGGCACAGTGAGAGTGGGATATCGAGGCAGCTCTGCTCCATAACATTTGCTGTCAGCCCGGCTCCAGCACGGCTCACAGTGAATGGGAGACCTGGGAAATACAAGTTTCCTCTCTAGAAACTGCAGGATTTTCCTCCTTGCAAAGTAATTTCAATTTTGGTAAATTTCACTAACTGCAGACTTTGGAATAGAGTGCAGTTCAAGAGATTCCTTGCAGTTGTACCAATATCTTAAAAGTCATGAGCTCCCCCCTGCCCCCAAACATGAGGCTGACATCAGAGAACAATTTTTGATCCTAGTTTTAAAAACTAACTGGGTGGTTTAGAGATAATGGGAATCCCAGGCAGTTTGTTGGCTCTCAGTCCCTCAGTTTCATTGAAAAGTTATTTCTTTAGTGAGCCTACATCTCAGGCACATGGTGTACTTTGGATTATTGGAAGTTTAGAAACATTTAGGTGATTATGGTAAATAATTCATGCAAACCCTGACAAATACAATTTATTCTTTTGTGCAATCACAAGAGCAGAAACTGGCTGCACTTTCTCTATTTACTTCCCAATTCTTTTAGCGACATCTAGTGGATGAACTTGGCCAAATACAGAATTTGGCTCCCTGGTGGTGTTCCTTCTCCAAAGGTAGGGAAATGCGATTCACAGAGAATTCACAGGAATCCTTGTTTCCATCCAGATGTTCATCTGTTTCAGTCTCTGAGTTAGAAATACCACCAAGGACAAATGAACTCTTTTGTTGCTGACTAGAGGGTACTGTCAGGGACCCTATCCCATGGTGGTCATCTACGCTTGAATCTGGTTGCCACTGATGAGCAGGGTGGCCAAGGGCAAGTAACTTCTCTCAGCCTCAGTGTTCTCAGCTGTAAAATGGATCTAATAACAGGATCTGCCTTATAGAGTATTTCAAAGACAAGATGAAATGATGCCATAATGGGCTCAGCACAGTGCCTGGCACACAGTAGATTCTCCCAAGAACAGTGCTTCGGGGTGGATGGCTGCACTGCATAGTTTGTCCAAGCAGGTAGTTTATAGAATTACATGCATGTTCTTGAAAAGACAATGCAAAATTTTTTCTCACTTTTTTTGGCCAAATGCTAGTCAAGAATAGGAATACATAATCTAGACCCAGCAAACATCTTGCAAAAAAAAAAGTTAAGTCTTAGCACCTTATATTTAGAAGAAATTTGGAAAAGTCATCTTTCAGGTTTGAGTTAGAAGTAGTTGCCTTTGTGTTGAAAAGGAGATTGGTCACGATGGTTTAGTATTTCTTTTTTTATTTCATTAGGCACAGTTTCAAAAGGAAAAATGATATTTTACATTGATTCATGATATGCAGTGTACTGCAAATTCCTTCCTGGTTAAACTCTGTTTTAGAAGTAGGTACTTTTAAAGAGATAGGAGTCTTCTATGCATTTAACAAATTTAGATTAAGGCAAAAGTGCCCTCTTGAAGTAAAAATAAATGTATTTGGCTATAATGTTTTAGCTACTCTGGCCCAGCTGGGAACTTTCTAAATTATCTATAACTCTAAACACCCTCAGTTGTGAGAAGGCACCGAAAAGCTGGCAGCACATCCTGGGACCTGGGTGGTGGCGACTTGCCCTTGGGAAGCTTCAGGCACCCTCCTTCCTGGCCTTCTGGTATGATAGGCCCAACACAGCCACAGCAGAGGGCTCGAGGCTCCTCAGTTTTTTCTGGCAAGGGGCCCAGGGCCCTCCAGGCCCAGCCATGAGCCAGAGAAACTATCAGGAGGCAGGAGTTGGTAGGAGGGAGCTGTGCTCAGAGCCTGAAGACAGCCCTGCCACTTGTTCCCACCTGGCTTTGTGTCCATCCACTTCCCTATTTGTGAAAGGGGAATAATCCCCTTGCCCAAGTGTCACAAAGATTAAGGGGGAGACTGTCCATGTACTCCCGCTGCAAACCATGAGGGGTCTGAGGATTGCCCCACCCACCCAGGCTACAAGGGCCAGTGTGGTGCTTCCTGGGAGTGGGCTACCCCACCCGGACCCCCACCCCCTCTCTGGCCCCCTGTGACCAGAGATGCTTAGCACTCAGTTACAGTAACTGAAGACACAGCACTCACAACAACATTTTAACATTTTACTAAATCAATTCACACAAATTCCAAATTGCAAATATAATTAAGGACAACAGGTTCTGTTCTGTTTTTTAAATCTTTCGTTTTCATATCCATCATTAAGATAGTAAGTAAACAAAAATTAGATCCATTGCAAATTGATGATTTTTCTTTTCTTGAGGGGAAAAAAGAGAACATAATAGTAAAAAGAACGCCACTGGATGTACAATAAAGCACCACAACACACTTACAAAATGGGGATTCCTGGATCCTGCCATATGTAAAAGACACTGCATTTTTCCACTGCTCTGCGCCGATCAGGGTTTCATTAAAATAAAACTATAAAATCTCCTAGGTTACACTACAAGTCAGACACGGTCTGGAACACAGTGCTTAACAACAGTAATGCCAACTATCAGTGCTAACGTAAAAACATTTTAGAGGGTCAAAAACAATTAGACTGAAAACCAAAACCTTATTTTCCCCAGATGAGCAAAATTGAAAATGAAAGGGTTCCCGCCTCCAATAGGAGTGAAGGGGATTTTTTCTTTTCTTTCTTGCAAATTGGAGGCGGGGGACATAGTGTGGGCTTGTGCTGCAGCTCCTCAGCCTAGTTGGCATCCAGCTTGGCCATTTCCTGCACGTAGATGCCTATACTCTCGCTGTCAAAAAGCACGAAATACACCGTTTTGATTGAAGAGGACATTGTTGACACAAAGTAACTGGAGATGGCCTTCAGGATCAGCTGGGCCGCCGTCTGCTTTGGGAAGCCATTCCTGTGGGAGAGACAACAGGTCCTCAGCAACCTGGGGCCGACAGTGGCTGCAGGACCCACCCCTCCCAATGCCCCCACCTCCCCAGGGCCACCTGGGCTGCAGTTTGCCTCATGTGGGGTCCCGGTGTCCATGAGAAGTGCTGGGCCCTTTGCTGCTTGGGCACAGGTACGAGGTAGCCCAGTACCTCTGGACGGGAGACAGACAAGCGGGCCGAGTTCTGGGGCCTGAGGGAGGATGTGCCCAGTGCCTTCAAAGGAGTGCCAGGAAGTTTTCTGAAAGGCAGCCGGCAGGTGTGACAGAGTATGCTTTTAAGGTGAGTGGCGTGCTTCAGAGGAGCGTGAGTGCTTGCATGTCTTTTCCCCGACCTCACTGTGACTAGCACAGCATAGGAGACCCCACAGGGTCCTGAGACACTCCAGGTGGGTCTCGGCTGGAGGCTGGGGGTTGTCCAGGAAGGAACTGACCTCCAGCTACATGAGAGGTTCCTACTGTCTTCAGTTTCCATGATGCTAGGGTGGATAGCCAAGATCTCAGCCCCCACACCAGCTTGGCCCACCACAGACTGGGCATCGGGGCTGTGGGTGCAGGGGAGAACCCTGGGCCAAGTGATCTCCTCACTCCAAGGGAGGACAGGCAGTTCTTTACATCAAATGCACTTGAATTCACTTGTGGCCATTTAAAGTGAATGTGTGGCAATTTTTGTAGGCAGGGGCTCAGAATTTAAACAAGAATCTGAAATCAGGACTGGAAGAACCAGCATTACCACCCTGTGTGCCAAGGGGTTGCTGGTCAGCGCTGCACATGCACAGCCCGGGTGACCGGGGCGGGGGCTCTGGAGCCAGTAGCCCTGGATTCAGATCCCTTACTGGTCCCAATCACAGTAAAGAATATGAGGGTGGGAGGTGTGGGCCAGCTTCTGTGGGGATGTCTTTGTTCATCTGGCAGATCTAGAGTTTTCTATCTGTGGTGGTCCATGAACTATCAGCCACCTAGGTGCTGGACCCACTTGGCAGTTTGGCTGGTACTCTCAATCGGGTACCTGCTGCCAGGTGGAGAGGTTTTCGGATGCCTGGGGAGTGGGATTTCTTGTCACCCTTCCAGCCTCACTGATGACATGCCCAAGTCCAGCTCATCTGCTTGGCTCCCTTGGAAAGCCACCCTTACTCTATGGTTAGTGCTCAGAGCATCCCAGAGCATTTCTCTCAAGAGAAAACCATCCTGGTGGCTCTAATCATCAAACACGACTTTACCCAGCACACTGATGGGTCCCCAGTAACTTCCAGATTCTTCAGAAATGGAGCCCATTTGTAGACAGTAGGGTGTATTCCCAGACTGTATGGAGGAACCTGCAGGCGATTAATGGGCTGTGACCCAGGGTTGGGGGTTCCATCACATATGGCGGCTGCTCATACAGTGAACCCACAAAGCAGGCAGCATATAGGACATCACCACTGAGGAAAGGGAGGCTGAAAGCGAGCTTCAGAGATGATCGGGCAAGGATGGTGGTGGTAGCTGTGTGCAGCATCCTCCGAAGGACACCCCTATCACTTCTGGCTGACTTCTCAGATTCAGTGGTGGTCTCACCAGGGAGGACAGAACAGAGGGTGGCGGTCACAGTGCAGGAAGAAGGGCATCACAAGGAATGGGGAGGGCGGATACTCCATGGGGAAGGGATTTCTCCTTGTACCGATTCTGCTTCTTGGAGCTGACAGCTTGGTCTAGGGATAAGCTTTTCTCACCATCCCTGGCACAGCTGCCTTGACTATTTTTACAGGAGCTGCGGAGCACAGAGAATAGGTTATTCTGAACAAGACACACCTTGGGAATTACTTAGGGGAGTAAACTTGGCCTTCCATTTTTGGGGGGCATTTCTATGGGCGTGTTCCTAAGGGAGTGTGTGCAAGTCTTTGGGGAGCCTAATTCATACCCCCTGTGGGATGCAGTAGGGGGAAGGGGCTGCCCTTCCTCTACCCAGACCCCATTCCTGAGAAGAGGGACCAGGGTCAGCTTTGGGAGGAGGCTGTACAGGCAGGGTCACTAGAATAAGGGCCCATTTTAAGTGTCTCACAAAGAGTGAATGTTTATTTTCCTGCTGTAAATATAGCTGCTGCCCAAAAGACTGATCAGATTACAACAACCCCATTAATTTCATCCCTGGTGAGAAGAACTGGAGCAAGAGGGTGTTAGCTGCCAGACAGGCAGGAGCGGGGGATGTCTTCTGGCTGCAGCAGGACAGGGAGCTGGGCCCACAGCTGGAAGCAGCTTGTGCTCAGCTGAGGGGCTCCCAGAGGCTTCTGGACTGGGAAGAACCCTGTCAGGGGATGTGACCTGAGTGGGGGCCAAGAGGGGCTGTGAAGATCATGCTCTCTGCAGGTAAAGCCTGAGCCCGTGCCAGACCTGTTCCACATTCCAGCTCCCAACGGTGTCCTCCTGCCTGCCTACTTCCCTGCACAGTCTGTTGTGTGACCTGATGGCTGCAGCCTGTCTCCTCTTGTGTCTCCCCAGTACTGTCCCACCTGAGCTGACCCCGGTGCAAGCTTCTTGAGTTGCCACCCTGCTGCTGCTCTGCCCGTGCCATCGCGTACCTCCAGCACTCACTCACTCAGGACCCAGCCAGGTGAGAGGTGGTGCGATGCAGACCCATCTGCCCTTGCTCATTATGAGGCCCAAGTTGTGCACTGGGGCAACAAAGGTGTGCAGTCACTCTGCCCTGTGCCTGGTACTTTCAGACACAGACCCTTCTCCCATGACTCCATTCCCCTGCAGTGGACCCCTGAAAAAGGATCTGTGACTTCCAGTGACACAATGTTCTTTCTTGTTGCTCTGTATCAATAGTTCTCAAACTTTAGCCTGTGTCACAATCACTGAGGACTTGTCAAAACACAGATCCTGGCTCACCCCAGTTTCTGATTCAGCAGGTCAGGGGACCACCTTTGAGAACCACTGTTCTCAACATAGCTAACAATGACTTTATCATCTGAGCTTGCAGAGTGGGCCCAAAGGTTAAGAACCAGCCTGTGGCGGAGAAGGGGAGGGATCAGAGGATTCGGGCCTGCAGTGCCCACACTCCATGTCCTACTATTAACAGAGTAGATGTTCTCCCCCACAGCATGCCTGGCCCTGTCCTTCATGCTATACAGGGTGAATGTGAATCTGGATTTGTTTCCAGGAAGACCTCGTATTGGCAAACCTATCCCTCTCTTCTAGGCAGCCACAGCAGCTAAAGAAACCTGGGCATGGAGCTGTGGCCACCCTGGACCACGAAGACCACAAGAAGGAACAGCAAAGGTAATGGCTTTCCTAGAGTGGTCCAGTGAAGACCATGGTTAGAAGTCGGTTTGTGACAAACTGGAACGTACAAGCAGATGCTCCAGCAAGAGTGCTTTACCCGTGGAGCCCTGAGCCCTCAGGTCAGGGGCAGCTGAGGCGCAGGCAGTGGCCCGGGCAGCCAGGCTCAGGTCTGCCTCTGATGCATGGCGGCTCCCACCCCTCTCCAGGCAGGAAAGCAGAGCAGCAGGTGCTCAGGCCCTGGGCTCACCCAGGCTTGGGTTTGAATCCTGCCTGTTTCTGTGCCTGTTTCCTCACCCTGTGAAATGAGGTAGTCAGAGGACCTATTATGGGATGGCTGTGAAGACTGAACAAGATAATCCACGTTAGGGACTGGGACACAGCCGAGTCCTCAGTCAATGGTAGTTATTTCAGAAGGGGGTGGTCTCAAAGGGTCTTTTCAAGGGTGTGTGCAGGGGAGAACTGCCTCCCCGACCCCAGGCCCCATGGCAGCTGTGACTGGTGGCCGTTACCATCACTGCCCCACATGTGGTTACGCTGGGTTATGATGCGGGCCTCCGGCCCCTGGAGAGCTGCTGTCTGTCTGTGATGCCCAATCCCCTCAGACAACTGGAGGCTCCCTGCCCAAGTGCTGACTGCATTTAGGAAAGATGCTTGTCTTCTGGCATCTCATTCATCTTCTTGGCTTAGCTGGCTGGGTTTCTTTCTTTGTTGCATAACCCGAGTCTCTCAGAGTGGCCATTCCTGCTTGGTCAAATCTTTGTGTTTTCCTCCCCCATCTTAGGCCTACTGCCTTTGAGGCCATCACTCTGTCCTATAGCCATGCTGTAGCTGCCTTCCAGACCAGACCAGATGCCACCTCCTCCAAGGCACAATATAGCCCTAAGCAGACTAAGGAGACAGCTGGAGCTTTCTTCAGCCACTCCAGTTGTATGTGGAACTGCTTTCCCCAAATGTCCTAGGCCTCAGTTTCCATAGGCACGAGGGGTCCCCATGGGCAACCCCAGTCTGGTGCCCACTTGGGCCAGGGGCTGTGCACGTCAGATGCCTGCCCCACTGTCCTGTCTAGATCTGTACCAAGGGCCACACTCCAGAAAAGGTTTACATGCTTATAGCTTCTGCTGAGCCCCTCCCGTGGGTGAGGCCTCTCCATGCATCTCTGCTCTCAGCTCACCCTCTAGGGATGGGTGGGGCAGGCATGGGGAATTCAGGCTAAGAGCAGAAAAGGAGCAAGTGGAGTCACAGGGGAAAGGCTGTGTCATGTGGGGGACCTGGGTCAATTTTCTGGAGGAGACAGATGGGAGCTTGCCCTCAAAAGCAGGGTAGGAGGAAAGGTGGGCCGATAGGATGGTACAGTCAACCTAATTGTCTTCTCAGTTTGGGAGATGGGGAGGGCTGATGCCCTGGACCCTTTTCTGCTAGGATTAGGTCCTCCTCTGACTATTGTGCTGGCTGCTCCCTGGCCTTTCGGTTTGCCCATGCTCTGTCTGGCTTTTAAGCCTCCAGTGGAGGCTGCACCATCCAGGGGTGAAGACCAGGCCATGAAGGTCCTGGTGGGAGAGCAGTGGATTGCAGGAGGGAGATGCTGACATTCAGGAGGGGAGGATGAGGGATCCAGCATCCCTGGTGGGCTCTGCTCCTGCAGCTGGAGGGCCAGGGCAGCCCAGCCCCAAATCAGTCTCTTCCCTTCTTTCATTCCAGGGCTCATTCACATGCTTTGGGTTAACAAATTCCCCAATTCAAAGGCCTTTGAGTTGTTTCTGTCCTTATATTTCTCTTCTCAGGCCAGTTCCTGAGGAGTAGAAGCGTGACGGCTGTTTCTGTGTTTCTGTGCAGGGCAGGGAATTTCAAGATGTTTCCACAGGTTTCCTATAAAATCCATGCACACAGAAAGTCTGCAGGCAGCAATCTTTTGGCTCAGTGAGAGGAGATGGGAGCAAGGGCCTGTCTGACCCTGGGGAACAGGAGGCAGGGTTTCCTTGTGCCTGACATCTGACATCATGGCCTCTGAGGTCAAATTCTGCCTTTACCAAGGACAAACTGTATGACCTCAGGTGACTTACTTAACCCCTCTAAGGCTTCCGTATCTTCACCTTTGGAGTAGAATTAGCAACAGTGCTCACCCTGAGGAATGTTATAAGATAATGCAGATAAAGAGGTCAGCCTGGTGCTATAAATGGTAGCTTGAAAAAAGCAAACTGGCTTTCCTTTTAAGCTCATAAATCTAAGGAGAGTTTAATCAAAGCCCCAAACTAGCTATTCCCTATGTATTGGCTCTCTGGAGAGGGGTCGCCCCCTAATGTCAAACAGAGCTGAGGGAGTATGGGTGTCAATAAATAGTGTGACCAGACTGGCTGAGGACAGGATGTCCAGATGCCAAAGGTGTTTTCCAAGACCAGGGTTATACTGTGGGGTCTCACCCCAAGTGTGCTTTAGGATATGTCTGGGACCAGTGGGCTAGAGGGAGCCGAATGGGGGGCCATCCCTCCTGAGATGCCAAAGATGCTGGGCCTCGGCTAAGAGAAAGAGGTCCCTAGTTCTTTACCGTTATGTTGTTTTAATCCCAACATGACTTTTATGTTGGAGACACTAGATGCCACAAACAAGCCGTTTTATTTCCCCTCCTAAAACCCACTGTGATTTACTGGCCAGCTCTGGTATAATCCCACTCTTTACTCATGAAAGAGAGGGCAGCTGTTTACACAGCTCTGTGGGGCGATGTCTGCCTGGCAGATGTTGGGCCCAGGCGGCTGTGCACATGTGCTGCCTTTGGCATTCCGCCCTCTTAAAAGCTTTCAATTTATTATTTTTTAAAAGTTTTCACTCCATGAAAAATGTAAATAAGTTTGTAATAACACATGCTCTTTTATGGGAATTACTTTTATGCTCCAATTAAAAATTTCCCCATAGCCATATGAAAGAACATGAAATTACTGCCTCCAATAAAGACTCCTATTGCCTCTCTCTTCGGAAGCACCTTTCATCAGA
>PVKY010004999.1:0-18176 GCA_004027775.1 Bradypus variegatus
TGATGGATATGGGTTACTTTGGGGAATGACAAAAATGCTCTAAAATTGATTGTGATGTTGACTCACATCTCTGCAAACATATTAAAAACCCCTAACTTGTACACTTTAAATGGGCGAAGTATATAATACGTGATACATATCTCAATAAAGCTGCTTCCACATTAACAACCAAAGAATGATCATGGTGCTCCAAGCAGAGGGACTGCAGGGGCAGAAAAGTATAGGACATCAATCCAAGTAGTTTGAAATGGCAGGAGTCAGGAGAGGAATCTGGAGTAACCAAGAAGATCCTGGAAAGATATCTGAGGCTGAATAGGGGATGGCATTTTACATCATAGTAAGGAGTTAGAATTTCATCCTTAAGAGGAATCTGTTGAAGGGTTTTAAGCAGTGGGTGAAGATGATCAGCTTTGTGTGGCATAAAAATATATCTGGTCCCAGTAGGGAGAACAGATTGGATGGAGTCCAGCAACTGGGTTAATTTGCAGTAACCAGTCAAGCGGGACTATCAAAGAGATATTTTGGAGAAAGAATCAATAGGACATTGCTTGGAAGACGTAACTCAACCTGACCCTGGATTAGCAGCAGGTACTAGATTAATTATTTATATTTTCAAACCCTTACACATTTACTTCAGGACCACAGTGTAGACATTGACCTAAAAACAAGATCCAAGACTCTTTCTACTGCTGACTTTCTTTGCGCCGTGGGCCAGCTTGAATTTCAACCTTTACTTTCTAAAAATATGTAAAACTAATGTAATATTCTGGCTTCAGAAGCTGAGGGATTAAAACTTTTCCTAAAGTGATTAGGAAAAAGAATTTAAAGAATGAGTGATTGAGATTAGGTAACTAAGCAGTTATTTAAAGATGTATATTTTTTCAAGTATATATATATAGATCTTTCCATGCAAAATGATAGTTTAAAAAAAAAAATCCTTCCCTGACTGTGAATAAGGAAAAAGGGTTTAAAACAAACTAGTGGTCCTATACCAAGTAACTTCTGATGTGGAAAATTATTTGACAGTGGAATGGATAACCAATGCCAGTTGGGCAACTTTCTGGTTTTAAAGAATAGATTTTTATTTCTCTGAGAAGACTTTGGTGTGGCCCTTTCCATCAGGAGTAGGGCCAGCAGTTCCTGGGCAGAACAGCAAGAACTGTGGGGGAGCAGGGCCCGGAACCTTCCTTCGCCCATCCTTGCACTGATAATGGAGTTCTTTCTTTATAGAAAGTTCATTGGGCTTGGATGGTCTCCTTGAGTAAAGGGGCTCTGGCCACAACTCTGTGACAATGGGAGCAAAACTCTCTGCTCACAAGCGAGTGCCCTTAACACTCTACCTTCCACATTGGAGACAAAGCCCAGACTCCGCTTCAGGTCAGAACAGATCGAGTGGAGACACCATCGGAATTTTGCATCACAGCGATATTTGTTGGCTCCACAAGTGTCATAACAGACATCCAGCTGGTTGCAGCACTTGGTCATTGCTGGAATTCCCAAGTCCATCTGGGGGAAAGTGAGGGAAGAAAAGGGAAGTGAGAAAATGACACACTTCAACCAAGGGCCTTAAGCAACCTTGCTCACTATATTAATAGCCAGTTCTCCCATTCCCGATACATGTTCAGATCCATTCAGAAATACCGATGAGTGGGTAGAAAACATCAGATGGAGACTTATGAGGCTAAGTTTTCATTATGATTTATTCGTTTAATATGTGATGCTAAATGGTTAATTTTTCTTCTTTTTCTTTTAGATTTCAGTCATTTTCAAATTCACAGGCTGCTATAATGATGAAAATAGAGATCAGGAGTAGTAGTGCAAAGAGCAGATCTGTAGGACTTCCTAATTCAACCAAAATTTATGTTAACATTTTCGCAAGTGAGATTTTGTTTGAGCAAAGGATTCCAAGGCTAAGGAGTATAAAAACTAAGCCTCGGTTCTCCAAGAAGTCACCAGCATCCACAGAGCAGTGCTTTAAGGGTGTGTGTGTGTGTGTGTGTGTGTGTGTGTGTCTGGGTTGGGGAGCAGAGGGGGATATAGAACATATAGTTCCTGACCACAAGGGGATCATGGTCAGACCCCAATATGTAAAACATGCACGCACACTAAGAGCCTGTGAACAACTTAAGTGTTGTAGCATAAACTGCATACTCAAGTTCACAGAATGTCACAGGTAGAGTTATCAAACAGGAAAGATTTATTTAAGAGGGTTTCAAAAGAAAATTGAGAGAGGATTATTAGAGATGAGAGTTGACTTGGAATATAGCAGGGAGAGAAAAGAAATAATGAGCAAATCATTTGTGAGCAAGTCAATTCATTTGTTTAGTCTTCCAAAGTCTTTCCTGCTAAGTCTTTCCTTAGCAGGAAAAAATATATGTATGCCTGTGTGTGTGTGTGTGTGTGTGTGTGTGTGTGTGTGTGTGTGTGTGTGTGTGTGTGTGTGTGATGCATGCATGTGTGTATATAATTTTTTTTTAATTATAGAGAAGGGCAAGTTGATGGATGGCCTTGGTTTCCAAAGTGACTAGTTAGATTTGATAAAGACTCTTGAGCAAGGAAGGAACATGAGAAAAACAGTGATTAAAGAAGAATAATCATTCTGTGGTATATAAAAGAGATGGACAGAGGTGGACATAAAAGATGGACTTAAAAGAGATGTCCTAAGTAGGACATATTAGAATCTTTTGCAGTTTTTCTGATAGTACAGACCTAGACTTGGGTGAAAGCCGTGAAAATCAGGTTTCAAGGTATGGGTGAGGATCAATTCATTAGCTATTATAGATCATTTCCACTGGGGTGGCCTTAAGGCCACCTATAGCAGAATATGGACTTTAGCAGGCTAAAATGCTCTTTCAAACAAAAAAAAAACAAAAAACAAAAATTATATTTAGAGACCATCTAACTTGTCATGCAAAGGTTCTATAATCCTGCCTTAATCGCCATCAGATGATACCTGAAGTGAACTACTTTGCCACCAACAAAGATAACTGAGAATTAGATGAGTATGATGGCTCTAATTCAAGTAAATAAATTGAAAAACTGAGATAGTTCCAGATAATATTTTTATCAGCAAACAAAATAAAATTACTTCCAAAATAATGTGTGCCTGTTCCATAGCTACTAAATTGATATCAAATGAAGTATACTGGCCAAAAAAAAAAAATGTGGTTTCTCTAATACATATATTTGAAAGAGTTTTCTTGCTTCTGTGCATATTGCTGGTTGTGGACCTGACCACCACACAGCTGTGCAGGTAACACAAAGAAAGCACCATCGCTGAAAGCTGCCTTCCCATAAGACATAAGAGATTTACATATTTATTAGGCATAATGACCAGTCAATGGCAGTCAAGTTTCTTTTTCTAGCAAAATCAGTGTATTAAGGATAATTTTCTGACAAATAGAAATAACCTTCTTGAGGAAAGGAACCTTTTCTCAATTTGCGCAAAGATGCCACACGGGCAAGCATCTTTAGAAAATAAACATTATGCTGCTTAGAAAATTATTATGAATGAGAATCTTTTGAATCAGCAGAAAAGTGAAGTTTAGCGTGAGTAAAAACAAAATCATAGTGCAGATACTAAATCCCTTTACCTACATTTTATGTGAAACCTCTTTTCTAAAGTGAAAGAAGATAAAGGGCTTTTCAAGAAATTGATTTCTTTTTTATTCAGAAAGGCTCAATAGTGGGCTGGTAAACGTTTAGCAAGCAGATAGGTGAGGTGTGTGCTGACTTGTAGGTTTTGCAGAATTCTGTGATGTAAATACTACAGACTGATTTGAAGCTACCAACTTGAAGTCAACCCGGCAATACAACAATCAGTGCTCACCAAGCCGGTACCAGCTGCCTCCAATAGACGCTGGGGCGGGTCATAATTTAAATAAGTCAAACTTAGCAGATTTATTTCAAATTAAATCAGGCTTTGATCCCCTAAGTCTCCGCTGATGTCTGCAGTGGAAATTTCAGAGTTCTGACTCACTACACAAGGGCTTACCTGAGGGACAGCCGTCTCTGGAAATGGAAATCAGATCCCTTCCTTGATAATTATCTCCCTTCCCCTATATCGAATTTAAAGTAATTGCATTTGCTCAACTTTATGCCACAAATACTTCCATCAGCGGCAATTATTTGGTTAGTAAAAGCAATCAGCTGAGAAGGAAATATTAGTGGTACATACACTTTCTGGTACCTTAAGACCCAGGAAGTAGGAGCTGCAGCCGTTGGGCTCCTGGGCCTTATAGCCGGGTCTGGGCACTGGAGCCTTTCCTAGCAGAAGAGAGGAAAGAAATAGGAAGAAATATTCAGAAATTAGGCGTTTGGGAACATTTGTCCACTAAAAATTATCTAAAAGCAGATTCAATTTTCTTCTTAAAAAGTCACTGTTCATAGCATTGTGAATGTAATTAACAGCACTGAATTATATATTTGAATGTGGCTAAAAGGGGACATTTTAGGTTGTATATATATTCCTAGAATAAAAATTTTTAAAAACCATAGGACTATGCAACACAAACAGGGAATGCTAATGTAAACCATGCACTAAAGTTAATAGTACAATTATTATAACATTCTTTCATCAGTTGTAATAAATATACCTTCCTAATGCAAGGTGTTAATAATGTGGGGGAGGGGAGCACTGTATTTCCTGCATGATTTTTCTGTAAATCTACTTCTCAAATTAAAAAAAAAAAAAAAGTATTCAAAAGGTCACTGTTCCTCACCAGAAAGCCAAGTCTAAATTATGTTATGATGATGGCGATATCATTATAACAAAGTAATAAGCCTTCAGACCAGTATGGCATTTTCTCCTAATCTCAAAACATTTTATGAGCATTTATTGGCGGTTTTAATGTTTCTTTACTTTTTTTTCAATTGTGATATATATATATATATATATATAGCAAAAATTTTACCATTTTTAACTGTACAACTCAGTGACTTCAATTACAATGTTGTGACACTGTCACCACCATTACTGAAACTTTGTCATCAGCCCAAACAGAAACTCTATACCCAATAAGCAATAATCACTCTCCGATCCCTCCTCTAAATTCATAAACTTGAAGATAATGTTGATGCAAAACCAAAGCTAAAAGTCAAGGTTTCTGATTCTTCTATCCACTGTGAGACTGCATACCGCACACAGAATTACAAGAACATCACCTGATTCACACATTAAGGAATCCAAATTCTCTCAGGACCACATTCTTCAGAATGACTTGAGGAAGTTTAGAAAGACTCCCTAAATGTAGATAAAGCATTGTTGACCAAAGAGCAAAGAAACACCTCTGAGTAATAGTTTAGCATTTGTTATTATAGAACTAAACAAACAGTCTGAAAATATTTAATTTCTTAGTTTCTCCTACATTGCTTTTGAGTGACCATTTTATGATCTGACAGATGTGGAGAGGGAAGCTTGGTCAGTTGAATGGATGGCAGTTATCATAGATCAGATACCCATGACCAGAGCACTTTGGGATGGTCACCGGAGTGGATATTTTTATCGCACCTTTCAGATCATAGATGGAGTGACTTGCCTAAGGCCATGTAGTAAGTGGAGAAAAAGGATATGAATTCAGATTTCCCATTTGTATCCACAGATCTGTTCTTCCACCACATTTCTCTGCCTCTTCTTAGGAAAGGCAAGACTGAGGAAAAAGCTAAGACCTACTACTCAGAGTAAGGCTCTTGGCATTTCTTTTTTCTTCTTTAATCTTCTCCTACTAGGTATTTCACTTTTAATTATTTTGTATTATGAAATACTTCAAAACTGAAAAAAAAGTCAGAGAAACAAACACCATATGCCCACCACACAAATATAATGTTAACATTCACCAAATTTACTTCAGGTTTGTTTGTGGTGTAATTACATGTTACAGGTACAGTTGAAGCCCCCAACCCTGGCCTAAGGCAACCACTGATCTACTTTCTCTATAAATCTGCCTATTCTGGACAATTCACATAAATGAAATCATACAGTATGTGGCCTTTTGTGCCTGTTTCTTTCATTTAACATAAAGTTTGCAAGATTCTTCAATGTTGTGGGTGTATCAGTACTTCATTTTTTCCCTTGAGGTAAAATACACAAAACATAAAACAAATCATTTTAGAGTGAACAGTTCTGTTGTACTTAATGCATTCATAATGTTGTACAACCACCACCTCTGTCTAGTTCCCAAACATTTCACCACCCCAAAAGGAGACCCTGAACCCATTAGACAGGTGCCCCCCATGCCCTCCCCACAGCCTTGGGCAACCTCCGGTCTGCTTCCTGTCTCTGTGAATTTACCTATACTGAATATTTATATAAATGGAATCATGCAATATGTTGCCTTCCGTGTTTGGCTTCTCTCACTTAGCATAATGTGTTCAAGGTCGATGCACATTGCAGCATGTACCAGAAAGTCATTACTTTTTAAGGACTGACTAATATTCCATCGTATAATAGTCCACATTTTGTTGATCCCTTCATCTGGTGACAGATGGACACTTGGGCCATGTCCACCTTTTGTCTATTGTGAGTAACACTGCTATGAACATGCACGTACAAATATTTGTTTGAGTACCAGTTTCCAATTCTTTGGGGAATCTAGGAATGGAATTGCTTTGTAATAACCATATTTACTAACTCATGTTTAACTTTTTGAGTAGGTGCCAAACTATTTTCTACAACAGCTGCACCATTTTACATTCCCACCAGCAATGCACAAGGATTCCAATTTCTGCACATCCTCCCAGTTTCACCACAATGTCTCGAGATGTGGACTATTTCTCCTTGTCCTGCTGGAACAATCTGAGGACTTGGGTTTCTTTCACCTCGAGAAAATTTGTGGCCACTGTGTGAATATTTTCTTTTCCTCATTCTCTCTAGTCTCTCCTTAGGGGACTCTTATTAATGAATGATGCAGCTCTCTTATCCTGTCCCCCATGTATCGTAACCTCTCTTTCATATTTTCCATCTTTTTTTCTTTCTCTGTATTGAATTCTGGATAGCTTCACCACGTCTCTTTTCTACGCTACTAATTCTCTGTAGCTTGAATAATTTGCTATTTAACCTTTCCACTGAGTTTTTTATTTCAAAGACTATAATTTTCATTTCTTAGAATTCTATTTGGCTTTTTTCCAAATCTATGTATTCATTTTTCAGAGAGTTCTGTTTTTCTCATTATGGTTTTCTATTCCTTCATTTATTTCCTTAGTAATTTCAAATATTTTCATTATATCATTTTATTACCTCCAGTCCTTGGGATGCTAACTCTCCCATTTTCTATGTGTACTAACTCTCGGTTATTACCAGAGAGTGTTTTTTCTGGACTATTTTTTTCTGGATTATTATTTTATCTGGGTCTTTTTCCACATGGCTTTTATTAAAAGCTCATCTTCAGTAGGACTTTTTTTCTAAGGGGCTTCCTGTGTCCTGGGTTGTGTAACAGCAGGGCAGCTACTCCATTCTTTTGCTGCGGCTCCAAGAGTCTCCAAACACATGGACAAGTATTTATGTTAATTTCTCAGTTTGGGATTGAAACCGCCACATGCGAACTCACTAGAATAGCCTCCTGTGCTAACTTGTTAACGTTTTCACTTTCCTTTTTGGGGGGTAAACCTATTTCCTTATGTTCATTAATAAGGGACTTGCACCACAGGACAAGTTCCTGTTTTCTTCTGCCTTCCCAGAATTGGCTGAAACTAGTTTTAACCATTGAAGCATGCGCAGAAAGGAGAAACCTAAACTTAAAGTGACCCCAGAACATAAAACATTCTGCAAGTGGAATCAAAGTGAGCAGGATCAACAGGAGAGAGTAACACCAGATCCTAAAAGAAAGCGAGCGGTCGGACTATTACAAATTCCGACAACGTCACAAACCCACTCCTCAAAATAGAGAACCCATCGGCATTAATTACCAGCTTACAATCCTTAATTTGAATGTAAGCATAGTCAATTACAATAGCTAACTTGGAATCCTTAATTGAACGTAAACCAGCCAGTTACAATGTGCCAAGTTCCTATTCCCACCTCCCTTTGTTTAACCTAATAAAAATCCCTCATCCCTCCAGCTTAAGGAGACAGATCTGAGGATTTTTCTCCCGTCTCTGCAGGCCTACCCTTTGCTAATAAATTCTTTCTTTTCTCAAAATCCTGGTGTCACTGAATTGGCTTTTGTGCACATCAGAAAAGAACTCACCTGAGTGGTATCAGGATGCTCACTCCAGGTAGATTGTCTCAATTAGATTCCCTACCTGCACATAGAATATGCTTGGGGTAGTGATTTTTTGTTTCTTCCCCCTTCAGCCCCAGGTGGATAGAAAGCATCCTTGCTAATTCTTGGCATATTGTGAAGAAATTTCTAATCCTTTTAAAACAGCGTGGGCAGTTCTTTCGGGCTCTAAGTTTTATGCAGGATGTTTGTTTAGCTCCAATTCCCAATTCTTACAGATGAAGTTTCCATTTCTTCTCTTTGCATGGAGCATTAAAACCTCACTCCTTAGCTTAGAGGGTACATATATTCCAGACTGAAAACCTTGCAGCAACAGCTCCAGCTCGCCACTTTGGTTTTGAGTTTCCTCTTCATTTCTAGAACATGAAGATTTCCCTTTATTTCAGTCTAGCTTGAAAGGATTGGGTGTTATGGGTATTTTTTTTAATGTTTTATTTTTACATGTTGTTTCTTGTTCTCTGTAATGGAAGATACTCTACTTGTCAGCTGACTCTGCCAGCTCACCATAAGACCCTGCATTTCTTTCCAAACTTCTGGAGAAAGATGACTCATCACTGATATGTTACTAACCTAATATCTCCATCAACGTCAGAAGTGCTGGGAATGGGGGAATGGGTAGGGTGTGAAAAAGAAAAGTAATCAGAATTACACATATGAAAATAATCACACCACACCACACTACTAAATGTGGGTTGTTTCTTGGAGATGAGATTACAATGACCGTATTTTTAGTTCAGAATGTTCTTTTATAAATGTTCTGCATCTATAACTTGACAGACGTTAGAAAAAAAATTTTAATTAAGAATCAAATGTTTAAATTTGATGAGAGAACATTTTTTATTTATTTTTTGCCAATAAGCACATTTGTAGCAGACTTGCTGCGGTTTCCTGGGTTACCCTCTGCCTTGTCTGCACTTGATAATGCACAGAAGATAAAACTCTGATATCCCAGTTTGCAAGAAAAAGAAAGGGCAACTGCAGTTCCCTCCCACCTAGGCCTGCTGTTGATGAAGGCCATTTTTATTGTATTTAATATTTTGTATTTGCTGCAGAAATTCTGTTTAGGAATGAAGCTTGAATTTAAAGTTCTAAGAAAAAAAAAAGTGATGATTTGATCCTAGGCAGAAAAAATATATATCCACAAATTAGTTTTATTTTCTGGTTTTGTCTCTTTATAGACGTGGGAGGCTGACAACCTACTCCTCCAGTTCAGGGGTTAGTGGACTATGACACATCGGCCAAGCCCATCCCACTGCCAGTTTTTGTAAAGCCTGTGAGCCAAAAGTGGTTTGTAATATATACATTTATATATATATATATATATGTTTCAAACAAAATCCATAATCATTTTTTATCAATCCATTCAGTCCTAAGGGTTTTTGTATTTTTAAATATTTTTAAGTCTTTGGGGGAAACACAAAAACAAGGGTAATGTTTCATAACATGAAAATTATATGAAATTCAAATTTCAGTGTTCATTAAATTTTATAAACACAGACACACTAATTTGTGGCTTCTTTCACACACAAAAATAGCAGAATATTGTCTCTCTTGATGTGAGAGTGCTTTCCAAGCAAGATACCAAACTCAGAAGCCATAAAGAAAAAGATTGAACGATTTATCTTATAAAAATTAAAACCTTCTGAATAAAGTGAAATGCCATAAACGCAGCTAAAAGACACAGGAGAGGGAGACTGAGGAGGAAAATGAGAAGTAAAAGCCAGGAGTTCTATCTTCCAGGCGTGGACACTGCCTCCTGGTTGTGATCTTTCTTCTGTCAGTTTTGTCACTGGAAAGAACAGTAAAAACTTCCGGGACTTGATGACCTGGGTCAAGGGTTGTATCCTCCTGGGAGGGTGTGTCCCTTCTCCCCACCCAGCTGAGGGACTACCCAGGAGTCAGCGGATTTTAATTGAAATGTGGATCCTGCCTACTTCCGGAAACACTCCAGGCCACCAGTAGATGCAAGTTGGGCAACATACTCATAGAGCAAAGCAGAAGAGTGGCGATTTTACAGAAGCAATGCACTCTATACTTCCTAATGGAAACAGAGCAAGTTCTCCATGAGGTAGGGGGACTACCTTGTCCCAGTGTGCCTGGAATGGACTTGGTTTTAGCCCTGCAATCCCACATCCCAGGAACCCGGGCAGACAGGAACGGCTCACTCTAGCATGAGAACAATGAATTTGCCCTTGACCCAGTGGCTATTTTCTTTTTTTGAGTCTTTTTTTCCCTGGAGAATCTAATGAAGGCTATGAATCCTTTCTCTGGAAAAATATACAAAGTTACAGTTTCATAAAATTTTGCTCTAAGATTTCTGACATATAAAAACTTCTCTTTAAAAAAATGACTAAAAGTTGATATTTAAAGATACTTTTTCCTGGAACTAAACCCAAGAAGCAACTCATCAGGAGGTTGTTTTATAAAAGTGTGATAGCATGGACATATCTTCATCAGGTTTACAAGAAACTCTGCTCCAGGGACCTTCATAAAGGCCGAGAACCCTGAAATCTTCCTTCTTTCAAGGGCTGAGAGGTGCCATCCAACCACTGGGATTTCTGTGTTGTTTTCTGTTTTTACTTTATGTTGAAAGAGAACTGGAAGCATCTGAATGCATAGTTAACTTGTTCACTAAACTATCTTTCCTATAACATTTACAAAAGTTGGTGCCTGCTGTGGTCCATATATAGCTCTAAATTCCTAATATATATTTTTAAAATTCTCACACAACTCTGCAAGGTAGGTACTGTTAGCATCATTTATATATATAAGGACACTAAGGCTGACAGGCAATCCAAAGACTGTGACTTTTCCATTACTGTACCAGTATTGCTGAAAGTCTGGTCTTTAAAGCCGTGGTTCTAAAACGGTGGTCCCCAAACCAGCAGCAGCAGCCTCACCTGGGAACATGGCAGAAATCCAAATTCTCTAGCCCACCCCAGACCTACTGAATCAGAAACACTTGGGGTGGGCGTCTATTTTAAGAGCCCTCCAGGTGATTCCACGTACAGGAGCATTTGAGAACCGCTGCTTTAAAAAGAGAAGAGAAGCTTTGCATATGGGAGAGGAATCACAAAGCGAACAACAAAAAAGAACAGAGACTCAGCTAATTATTAGGTACTATCTGTTCAAAGACTGATCTGTATCAACTGGAGAAGGTATTTTGCTCTATTGGAGCACAGCCTCTAGATCCTCAGCTCCCTTGGGCTCCAAACACAGCAAGGCTTCAACTCCCATTTTCCTACGTTTTGAAAGTCTCCTCCTTTCACAGATTCTGCTCTCAGAGTGAGAGGATTTATTTACTTTCCTGTTCTCTCTCTGTTGACTGTTCCCAACCCCCCCCCCGCAACTTGGACCCTGCCCAGGCAGAAGTCTCTGCAACCAAGCTCTGCTGAAATCTTTTGGTGCTGTTTAGCTGGAGAAGGAAGAACAAGGTTTGGTTCTCGTTTTCCTAAATAAATTCCTGCCATTTTCTATTTGTGTTTTGGGTAGGAAGGGAAATACAGCACCTAGTGATAATTTAAATACCCGAAGTAAGTTAACACCAGTCCTAGCAGTCCCGGATTTTTACCGTAGGGATTTTCACAGGGAAGAAGCAGCTTCCTTTTTTACCACCTCCCTATGAGGTTAAAAGTTCTATGCTGCAAAACTGTTTGGTTTTGGAACAATAGTTGGTCATTATCTCCTGTTATTCTTAGCCTATAAGGAAGCCACTTGCCCTGCTAGAAGGTAAAAAAGGGAGAGAGAGGGAGCCTTACTGGGTGCGTCCAGAAAGTACATAGCTTTGTTGTCTCTCTCTCTAGGCTGTTTTATCTGTTGGGCGTTTGGAGAACATATTTCTCAAATATGTTTTCCTGCTAAGCTACACCGACTCACCATTTTCATCTCTTATTCCATGGTGAGACATTTGATAAACGAAACCATAAAACTAATGCTATGCGAGACTATATGCATTTGACAACGTTTGCATTGGAAGTTACGCTGTGCCTTGCAGCTCCGAGGTCCAGGTCTGCATTCTGCTCCCATTATGTGAACTTCCAGTGCAGAGTGTAGGAAGAGGTGGCCCCAGGGATGACTCAGGTGTGCTCCCTGGCTCCCATGCATGGCTTTAGGAGGCGGAGTAAGTGTTCCTGCTGTTCCCTAATTGCACGCCTGGCACCCAGCCTGAGAACAGCCCCAGGCCCACGCAGGGAATGATCCCGGCCTGCAGACAGCTGGCCGCACGCCTCTTCCCACCACCGGGAGGCCTGCCGTTGCCGGTGGAGGCTGCAGCATCAGGGACAGTGCAGGCAACTGATGCCAATGCCAATCAGAGACTTCGCAGAGCTGGGAGAAAGGGCTGCACTGCAGTAGAGGGAAAGATTTCCAAGCTTAACGCAGAGCTACAGAGAAATCTGCTTCACCCTCCACGCCCCTTCCCCGGGGCAGAATTTTCTCTGAGTGTTCAACTTAAGTTTTCATCCCAAGGATCCCCACATAGTCTTCTCCCACAATTTCTCCTCATCCCACGCTGCCCTTTATGCTACCGGCCTGACTATAAACTCGTTAAAATGTCCCCAGGTTAAAAAGTCTTGAAAAGCAACTTGGAGTAGGTTTGCCAGATTAACAAAAGAAAAAATGCAGGACAAGTAATGATTGGACATGCTTATACTACACAAACTTTTCTTTGTTTATCTGAAATTCAAATTTCTCTTGGCATCCTGCATTTTTATTTGCCGAACCTGGCAATGCTCCCTAAGAGGTGGTTGATAGGGAAAAGCACATGGCAGACTGTGATCTGCTTGGGCTGCTCACAGGTCCACCACAGGGACAGTTTTACAGGGAGGGAAACTGCACACTCACCGTAGCGGCACCTGTACTGACAGACTCCGTTCCTCCCTCCCAGCAGCTCCAGGAAGGAATCAAAGTAGCTGTTGACAGATTCAAAGCTGCCCCGGATGTGCCGAAGGCCCCAGTCTGAATAGGACTCCTCTGTGTCCGGGCTGGAGTCGCTCTGAGCCAGGCCACCCCCCAGGCTGAGCCACAAAACCATGAAGCCAGTGGCTACCTTCATCCTGCAGCCAGGTGAGCAGCGAGGGCCGACCTCAGACCCCAGCCAGGGTCCCAGGAAGTCTCAGGGGCAGGCTACCTGGTCAGATGTCAGATGGGACTTGGAAAGGGATTATCTGGAATGTTCAATCCGTGCGTTCCCCAGAGGTGGACTTTAAACATAGCTATGGAGGCTGGGATGAGATCAGGGCAATTAGGAAGAGGACAAAGGTTGGGCAGTGGGACGGTCTGTCTGAAGATGGCCAGTGAGAGGGGACTCTTCAAAGTGGAGCCCACACCCTGGAGGAGGGAGATGTTGACCAACTTCTAGGGGGCAAGGGCAATGGAGTGATCAGAATGCTACCCCTGCAGCTTGTTCATTTATTGATCCCGAGCAGGTCTGGCTCTTCAGAGCCAGCTCTTCGCACAGAGAGCTTGTTCCAAGGTCCTAGCCCCACCCCTCAGCCGGTCACCCGCAGGTGGTGTCCAGGGAGATTCAGCAGGGGGGATAAAAGATTCAGCATGACCTGTGTTTTAGTTAGCTAAGCTGCCGAAAGCAGATACCATAAAATGGGTTGGCTTTTAACAATGGGAATTTATTAGCTTAACAGGCTGACAGTTTTGAGGCTGTGAAAATATCCAAATCAAGGCATCATCGAGACAGTGCTTTCCTCCCAAAGACCAGCTGCTGGCAATCCTCTGCCACACGGTAAGGCACATGGTGGCATTTCCTTGTCTCTCCCTTCTCTTCGAGGTTTCATTGCTTTCAGCTTCTTGCTTCTGTGGCTTTCTCTGTCCCCATCTCTCCCCCTTTATACTCATCCTGTTTATAAAGGACTCTAGTAAGAGGAATCATACCCTTCCTGAATGGGGTGGGTCACATCTTAAGCCCACCTAAAGAGCCTACTTAGAAGAGGTTCACACCCACAGGAATGGGTCAGCTTTAAGAACATAATTTTCTGGGGTATGTACAGTTCCAAACCACCACACCCTGCTTCACCATTCCAGAAAAACCCCAGAGATGGTGGATAATGGTGTCACTTTTGCCAGTGCTCAGGACATTGCCAGAGAGGGTGTGCATTAAATGGAAACTCAGATTTGAGGCCCCGGCTTCTGCCTTGGACCCCCCTTGGCTCTCAGTCCCAAACTGGTCCTCAGACCCATGAAGCCTCCGGTGCGGAGGGGATCCTAATCACAGCCATCTGAGTGTGGGAGCATTTTGGCCTTTCTTTATTTACAGAGGTGCTACTTGGCAGTATCAGATGTCTACAGATTTCTGCAGATACCAGCTCTCCTAGTGTTATTTTTCCTTTGAGTTACTTAAAAGTCAGGGTGGAGGGTTATCAGAAAGGCTCTGAGTTTCTAAGCTTCAAGGCTGTTGACTCAAGTCTAGTGTCTCCTCAGCATGACTTTGGGTTTATAGTTTGCTTTTAGCCATGTGAAGAAATAAATTCCATCCATGAAACCACTAGACAATGAATAGGACACCATTACAGATCAAATGAATCATTTAGCCTCTCTCTCAAATGTTTGGAAATCTCATAGAAAATAATGAATTACATTCTTCATTTTAGATAAGAATTGTGTTTGTCTAAGAACTCAAACTCCAGCTCAAGGGTAGTGGTTAAACGATATTTCGTACAAACCAAAAAATGCTACCCAATATTTTAAAGCACTTACAATTTTTCAAACCACTTTCACTTATGTATATATATTTATATTTTGAATATGCCCATCAATTCTGTGATGCAAGATAAACATCATTCCCATTGGACAGGTGAGAAAATTGAGATGCAAAGGTTGATTGACTTGATCAAAGCTAGATAGGATCTCAATGGTAAGATGATACCAGGGCAAGATACACAATTTGAGGAGGCTACTCAAAAAGAAAATATAGACTCTGTTGAAAATTCAGGAAAACACTTTTTCTTTTAAAAATATTTTATGAATATAAAACATAATGCAGGTAATAGTGATATGCAAATAATACATAAACTAAAAAATATAGAAAAAATTGGTGTCATAATTTTATACACAACAATACATAATACATAAATTAATATGTGATCTCTTGATTGGTCATGAGATTTCTCTAACTTGCTTTTCTGCAAAATCATTTATTAGGTCATCAAAATGTATACTTTTAGCAACTTCATTTTCAATTCATATAATTGAAAGTGATGTCAATTACTTTTGGCAAATGCATGATTTTTGTAATTTTATAATTTTATTTTGAGAAGGAACTTTATGCTGATGCAGCTGTTACTGGAACTGTTAGTAGTATTTTGTAGACTGACAATATTGGGATAAAATTTGGAAATTACTTTGAACTATAAACTTTAATACGTCTAGAACTGATGATTCTCATGGGACAATTTTTCTAAAAAATTTGTGTGAATGTAACTTTATATGTAAAATTTTAAAACATTTTATATTGAAATACTTTCAAACTTTAGAATTACAAAAATAATATAAAAGTTATTCCCAGAACACCATATACCCCCTAGCCAGATATTTAGACTTACTAATTTAACATTTTGCCACTTCTTGTATTATTCTATCAAGTCTATCTAGTCCATCATTCTACCAATTTTCTAAACATTAGAGAATAGATTACATAATCATCTTCCTTCAATACTTAATACTTCCATTATATTTCCTAACACCAGGGATATTGATTTATGCAACTATATTAAGTACAATTACCAAGTTCAAGAAATTTAACATTAATGGAAAGCTTACACTCTAGATTTCAATTGTCTGATTAATGTCCCTTGGGGCATTTATCCTCCATTATTAGATCCGGTCCAGGCTCATGTATTGCATTTAATTGTCATTGTCTCTTTAGTCTCTCTGTCTCTCGTTTTAAATTGTAGAAACATATATGCAACACAAACTTTCTGATACCAGCCGTTCTCAGGCCTACCATACAGTGGGATTATGCCATTCAGAAGCTGCGCTACTCTCACCACCATCCATCACCAGAACTTTCCCATTACACCAAACAGAAACCCTGTACCTGTTATGCATTACTCCCCATGCCCCACCACCCGCATAACCTATACTCTATTTTCTGTGTCTATGAATTGTATATTCTAGTTATCTCATTTAAGTGGAATCATACAATATCTGTCCCTTTATGACTGGCTTATTTTACTCACCATGATGTTTTCAAGGTTCATCTATGTGTAGCATATATCAGAACTTCTTTCTTTTTTATGGCTGGGAAATAATACCATCATATATATGTACAGTGTTCTTGTTTAGCCACTCATCCATCGATGGGCATCTGGGTTGCTTCTACCTTTTAGCTATTGTGAATAATGGTGCTATGAACATCAGTGTGCAAATACCTTTGTGAGTCCCTGCTTTCAGTTGTTTTGGGTATACCTAGAAGTGGAATTGCCAGGTCATATGGTAATTTTATACTGAACTTTCTGAAGAATCACCAAACTGTTTGTAGTTTTCTTTTCTTATGATATATTTATCTAGCTTTGGTATCAGAGTAATGCTAGCCTGTCAGAATGAGTTGAGAAGTATGACCTTCTCTTTGGTTTTTGGGAAGACTTTAAGAAGGCTTGTTGTTAATTCTCCTCTGAATGTTTGGTAAAATTCATTAGTGAAGCCATATGGCTCTGGACTTACCTTTGTTGGAAGGTATTGATTAATGATTCTATCTCTTTACTAGTTATTGGTCTATTGAAGTCTTTTATTTCTTCCTCTTTCAGTCTAGATAAACTGTATGTTTCTAGGAATTTGTCCATTTTATCTAGGATTCCTAATTTGTTGGCATATAATTGTTCATAATATCCTCTTATAATCCTCTTTAATAAAATAGTAATGCCCTCTTTTCATTTCTGTTATATACTATCTGCATCCTTTCTCTTTTTTAATTTGTCCATATAGGTAAAGGTTTGTAAATTTTATTGATCTTTTTAAAGAACCAATTTTTGGTTTTGTTAATTCTATTTTTTCTATTCTTTCATTTATTCCCACTCTAATGTTTATTATTTCTTTCTTTCTGCTCACTTTGGATTGGGTTTGCGCTTTTCTTTCCAGTTCTACCAGGTATGAACAGTTGACCAATTTAAGATGTTTCTTCTTTTTTTTCTTTAAAAAATTTTATTGTAACATATATATAATGTAACATTTCCCATTTTAATCATTTTCAATTATAAAATTC
The DNA here is from genome assembly GCA_004027775.1 of Bradypus variegatus. Classification (NCBI taxonomy): domain Eukaryota; kingdom Metazoa; phylum Chordata; class Mammalia; order Pilosa; family Bradypodidae; genus Bradypus; species Bradypus variegatus. The sequence goes on from PVKY010004999.1 coordinate 17,428, forward strand.
ACTGGTGTTGATTGCATTCATAATATTGTGCTCCTGTCACCACCATTCATTATCAAAACTTTTCCATCACCTCAAACAGAAATGCTATAACTTTTAACCATTAACCCCTCATTCCCCATCCCCAACCCTGCCTGGGACCATGTAGTCTTCTTTCTGTCTCTATTAATTTGTCTTTTCTAGTTATTTCATGTAAGTGGATCCATACAATATCTGTCCTTTTGTGTCTGGCTTATTACACTCAGCATGATCTTTCTTCTTCTTGTTTTAAAAATTGATTTTATCAAGGTATAGTCACATATCATGCAGTCATACAAAACAAAGCATACATTCAGTTGTTTACAGTACCATTATATAGTTGTGCATTAATCACCAAAATTAATTTTTGACATTTTCATTACCACACACACAAAAATAATAAGAATAAAAAAGTGAAAAAGAGCAAATAAAGTAAAAAAGAACACTGGGTGCCTTTTTTTGTTTTGTTTTTGTTTTTCCTTCCCTCATTTTTCTACTCATCCATCCATAAACTAGACAAAGGGGATTGTGGTCCATATGGCGTTCCCAATCACATTGTCACCCCTCATAAGCTACATTTTTATACAATCGTCTTCAAGATTCATGGGTTCTGGGTTGTAGTTTAATAATTTCAGGTATTTACTGTTAGCAATTCCAATTCATTAGAACCTAAAAAGGGTTGCCTATATTGTGTGTAAGAGTGCCCACCAGAGTGACCTCTTGGCTCCTTTTGG
>PVKY010005000.1:0-18187 GCA_004027775.1 Bradypus variegatus
TTCTGTTTTCTTTGTTTTTTTTTTTTTTTTTGTAACTATGACTGGGGCACTGCTCAGAAGAAGGGAATATTTTGATGCAATTTTCCAGAGAATTCTAGTTCTTTGGTTTCATTCATGCAGGACACTTGTTTTCTTGTTCATTCTTCTATTTATTTCAAAAGGGATTTAAGGCAGCTTGCAAGAGTCTATAAAATTCAAGACAGCATAACTTAAAGAAAGAAAACCAAGGGTGGGGCATAAATGTTATTATTTATAACATCTACTATGATTGGATCAAATATTTGGTTCTAAACATTTTAGCAACCAAAATGAAAAGTGAAACCTGACCAGTTACACAATCTAAAGTGTCCATTAGCTTAAAAAGGAAAATATTTGCACCCCAGATATTGGTTTTGATGAGGGAAGTGGCAGGAAAGCACAAAATCCTGCTGGGATACTTCTCCCTGACAGAACAAAAGCCTTATGGTGCTGGGGACAAGCAGCAAATCTGTCACACCAGAGTAGGATGAAGATCCCTTGTGTTTGGGGGAAGGAAAAGAAAAACAAAAACTCTCTCCCTGGGGAAGATGCCAAAACCAGTTCCATTAGAGGTTTCCTACTGTTGGGAGAGGTACAAGACAATGAGAAAATTCTGAGGGAAGATGAAGAGGGGCTCCTTAATAGATTTGACATGATTGAGGAAAGAATCAGTGAACTTGAAGAAAAGTCAATAGAAATTACTCAATGTATAACACAAAAAAACAAAAAGAGTGATTAAAAACAAAACAAAGCAAAACAAAATAAAAGAAGAACAGAGCACTCAAGAGCTGTGAGACAATATAAAACAATCTAATGTATGTATAATTGGAATCTCCGATGATGGTGAGAGAACAGAGCATAATAATCTGGAGAAATAAAATATAAGAATTTTCAAAAAATAATAAAAGCCATCATACTACAAGTCCAAAAAGCTCAGAGAGCCTCAATCAGGATATGAATGCATAATTTTCTCTCCATTTCTACTGCCTCTCTCCGAATTCAAGTTCCCATATTTCTAGCCCAGGCTCCTACAACGGCCTCTACTTGGACTTTCTGCCTCCACTCTTGTCCCCCTACCATCCATTTTCTAAACAGCAAAGTGATCTTTTAAAAATAAATTCCACTCCCCCGTTTAAAGCCCTCCAATGGTTTCCCCTTGTATTTACTATAAAATCCAATCTGTTCACTGCAGTCTGCCAAGTCCCAAGTCCTCTGATCCTTGCCAATGTCTCTGCTCTCATCTCATGTCACTCTTTCATTACCCTACCAAAACACTGGCCTATTTCTGTCCCTCCAACACATCAAGCTTCTCTGTACTTTGGTTCTTGGTTCTTGCTTTCCCTTTGAAACGCACTGCCTTCAGAACTGTGCAGGCTTGGCTCCTTCCCAGCCAGTCTTTAAGACCTAGCTCAAATAAGTCTTCCTCAGAGAGGCTTTCTTCCAACCTTCCCAACCAAAAAAGTCCACACAAGTATCTTTATCATATTAATTTTACTCCCTTCTTAGTACCTATCATGGTTAGAAAACATCCACTTTGTCTGTTTACTTGCTTATTTTCTTTGTCCTGTGATTAGATTGATGCTCTTTGAGGACAGAGAACTTGCCCATCTGAGGCCTTAATACTGGAATGTTGCACAATATACTATGGGCATTCAACTTAACTGGGGATTGATGAAATAATTTTGTGAATTGAAGAATAAATACTCATTAGAAATGCAGGCTTAGGAAAAGGTCAAGAGTGGTCAAAAGGCATCTTCAACTTTTAAATTGTCTATAGTAAGTGCTAAAATTTACTTGTAGTTTTGTGTGTATACAACTCAGCTGATAAGCAAAGCCAGCCATATAGCTGGCTTTGTTGAGTGATGGTAAGCCACAATTGTGTATTTTAGAATTGTCCTTTTTGATTTTTTCATATTTCAATGGTTTCCTGGTTTTATACTTATCATCCAGAATCAAACAGTAAACAAGGACTGGGAGATTGGGTAAGTACAAGTATTTACCTAGATTTCCTAACACAACCTTGACCTTTTTTTTTTTTTAACTGTGCAACTGCCTGGACAGACTTTTTTTATATGATGAGTAGCCAAAGTCCAATCCCTCCTCTGGAGTAACTGCTGACAGGTGTCAACATTCCTGTCTGTTATGCCTGTCACTTAGATCCCATCCATATTCCTGAACATGGCCCCACTTCACCTTGCCCTGTCTTTGCAGATACTTCCTTATTCTCTTTCCCCTTCAAACTACTTCATCCATCTGTAACTCCCACGTTAAATAAAGAGGCAGTGCTCTCTGGTCTCTGAGATCCCCTTCAGCCCTCAAAGTCTTTTGAACTATTCATTGTAGTGTGATTTGATTTCCCTCCTTTTATTTCATTTTCCTGCTGCCTCATTCTAGCTGGATGAGAGAGAGGTTGTGCCCCTTATTCATTCCTATTTTCTAGAATAGGTGGTGGCTAACACTTTATTTCTTCAATTCATTAATCCTCTTCAGGTGATGCTGTATGCATCTGTTTTTCTACAGATACACACCTAGAACTCTGTTACTTATTTTTTTGGTTACTCAACATGCACACTGAGGGAAGATAAAGGGTCATGTGTTATGAAATCATGTCACAACCTTCTGTGTAACTTTAGCCAGCCCCTGTACCTCAAGTTTTTCCCATCTGCAAAATAAGGAGGTTGGAATTTATAATCTCTGTTAGGCAACAGCCTACCTCAGTAAATAAAAATAAAATGTCCCTCACTGTTTTTGCTGTAAAGAGCTCTTCAAAAGGAAATTCCAAGTAAGGAGGGGTAGACATACAAGAGCCATTTCCCCAAGTGTCTGCCTGGATTTTCTCTTACCCCTTTAGGTTCTCAGGGTTTGATTGTCCCAACCTCTACCCAAACCTGAATGGGCCCTTTAAAACCAACTACAGTTTGAATAAAGCACTCTCCCTGTTTCTTCTTAGGACAAACTAAGACCCAGAGTAAAAGGAAATCCAGTGATACGATTAGCAAATATATTTCTTTTCACTTCCAGGAGAGCTGCAAAGAGTTTTTGTCTGAAATTCCCTTGTCCTGAGTTCTCCAGGCTCTGAGGCTCTGGCCTCAATGGACCGGTAGAGATTTGTAGACATGTCCTCCCTTTAGAGACTCCTGCCAAGCTCTTGACCTGGTGGTCTGTGAGCACCATTTTGTCTCCCAGTGCCTAGGGTTTGCTCGATCTAAAGGTTAAGCCCAGAGAAATTGAATAAGATTGCCCAGTTCGAACCCCTCTGACCCCCTTGAGTCCACTTACTCAGTATCAGTTTCAGAGCTGAGGGACATGCCTACTTTGCAGATAGATGATTTGCACAGTGAGAGTGATGGGCACAGCAGCCTGGGGCCCGAAAAACGGTCTCAGCAGGGTTGCTCAGACTTTAATGTGCATACAAGTCACCTAAGGATCTTGCCAAAATGCAGTTTCTGATTCAGTAGGACGGTGGTGGGTCTGAGTCTGCTATTTCGACAACCTCCCAGGTACTGCTGATGCTACTGGTCAGCAGACCACACCTTCAGTAGCGAGGTCTTAGTCTAGAGGTCAACCATTTTTTTTTCTGTGAAAAGCCAGACAGTAAATATTTTTGGTTATGTGTGCAATGCTATTTCAGTTGCAGGTATTCAACTCTTCTGAGAGTGGTTGTAGCTGAAAACAGCATTGGCGATATGTAAAGCGAGGTGTTCCAATAAAACTTCATTTATGAAAACACGTGATGGGCTGTAGTTTGCTTACCCTTGTCCTAGTCTATCTCAGAGATTAAGAGATCCTTTCCATCTAGGATGCTCTATGTTGCTGACATCCACAGGTAAGACCCCATCACCGTGAATGTCTAACAACATAAAAGCCTTCACACTGTCGGCTAAAACTATAACCATACTTTAGCCATATAGTGACTATCACAGCATATGTTATGAAACAAATTCATCAGTAATAAGAGGAAGGTTGTTCTTTCACAATCTTTATTGTCCGCTTCAATTCTAAACCCCTATGTCTCTATAAACAGTCTTCAAAGAGAAAGATAAATGCAACGCAAGCACATAGATCCTTGACTTCTTTTCCCAAACCTACTTTTTATTTTCCAGAAGGGTAGACTGATAAAGAAAGCATGCATTTCAGAGGTTATAGTATAAGAATTCTAATTGTTATTCCTATTCTACTTGGATATAGATCCAAACATGGAGCAGGGCTACATGCAAGTTGGCTTGAAAGAACGTGGTAGTGTAGCTACAGAGGGTGGTTTGGGAATGCTTCAGAGCCTCTTACTATCAGAGGTGACTCATCTTCCTGGGAGTCTAAGCAGATTTCCCATCGGTTCTTAGCCAATCTGGAGCAGATGGAACAGAAGTCAGTCTGGGCACTCTGCTTCCCAGAACTTCAGTGTAGATGAAAGATTCAACTTCTCAATATCCAGGCTTTCACTCAGCATATGAATATTTCCATGCCACAAGCTCTGAGGGCCCTGACAGATTTCTTCTGTTCAGGAATACTCTGCTTAGCATTGGTAGGGAGTGTACAGCAATCAGTCATAGACTAGATCAAGATTTTTGTCAAGCAGTTCTTTCTCTACCCTAACTCTCTTTTCCCTCACTCAGCCCCATCCAAAAATTCCTTAGGTAGGCACTGAAGGCTTTGTCTTTTCAAGGTCCTTAAAATCTAAGAGGGATATTCAGGAATAGCTGGGCACGTGAAACTAATACTTGAGGGAAGGCAGATCCCTAACTAGTAGTTAAAAATATGAAAGTCCTATGATCCTCTTTTTAAAATTTGCCCTAACAATAATATAATGAAAGTAGCAAAAAAATACTTACTAGGAATAAAACGAGTCACCTTATTGTTTCTCCCAATAGTTCCTGTCCACATGAATTTTTATTATTTATGTAATTTTACTGTTGGAGAATAAATAGATGTAAACTTTATGTAAGGAAATCTAGCAATATTAATCAGATGTCTTAAAGTCAAGTCTTCTTTGACACAGCAATTCCATGTCTAGAAATTTGTTCATGTCTAGGTATAATTACGGTATGGGCATAGATTTAACTAGAAAAATGTTTATAACAGCTAAAGATTGATAACAACATAAATTCCACCCTCAAGGTGTTGATTAAATAAAATAATAAATACTAATAAATACTACAGTGGAATGACATGCAGCCATCAAAAATGATAGGAAAGATAGTTATACTGTTACATGGTTAAAGAAAAAAAGGCTGTTGCAAAATAAACATAAAATATAATCTAGAAGATAAAACTACTCCAAAATATTAAAAACATTTTTCTGTGTAAATTAGAATTTGGGGGTATTTAATTTCTACATCTGTAATTTATAAATTTCAACACTTAATATTTATTATGACTGTAATGAAGAATCACAAATATTAAAATAGGTGTATTTATGATCACAGTGAAGCTATGTTGACATGTCCTACCTTTATCCCTTACGTTGTATCTCTTTTAGTGGAGGAGATCTTTCCTCTGAGACTTTAAGGGCTAAAAAACTTTCCTGATCCCATTTCAAAATAAATAGGAAGAATGTCAGGTCAAGGGCCCTTGGCAGAGCCTTCAGATAAGAGAGAGAACTGAAGTTCTGCCTTTCCTAAGTCTTCCAAGCCACACTACCTCCTTTGCTCCTGTGAAGTACTTGACTCATTGGGAACAGTAATCTTGGGGTACCAAGGAGATTTTTTTCCTTAATACTCTTTTATGCTGAGTGATTTTCAATGAACTTCTGGAGAAGGGCTTATCCAGCCTTCCATAACCTCAGTTCAGGAATCAACATGTACCCATTTTAGTACAAGGTCAATCATCTGTGTTGAGCGGGTCAGAGTCCTCCCTGGACCAGGATTTATAGGACATTGTTGACATTCATGACATGTCACACTAGAAAAGAGATAGGACACCCACTGACCCTTTCCCTTTGATTTAAAGAAAAATAGCGCTTCATAATCATTAGGCAAAAAACCCAAAAGCTCTCATGGAAAGTTGCCCTGTTCCTCCCCGGTCCTATCTTTTACAACATGTTGTTTCTTCACATGAAAAGTTCTTTGAAATGGTTAACCCTCTTTCAGGAGACTCATAAGAAAATGCTTTAGCCAAGCCGTAAAGGTTTTTACACTGCTTTTAAAAGGTGATAATCAATCTTGTTTTAAAATAGATTTAAGTGTCATACATACGCCTCTTTATATAAGAATCACGAATCAGATGACAAGCTCCAGTCACACCAGAAAGGAATTAAAGCAGGTCTTTGATGAAGGCTTCTCCAGTCAGGGGGATGTTAGGAATATGTTCATGTCCCATTTCTAGTTCTGGTAGCACAATGAGGCTTTGTCATGGCTTCTTCTGGGATTGTTAGATGATTAAAAAAAAAAGATCCAGAGACTTTCAAGTTTTACTAAAGAATTTAAATTGCCACAGTGGGAGTCTGAAATTCAGTGTTCTCATTGTTCTTTCAGAAGTAACCATCCTCAGAGCACACAGTGGTGGTCTAGTCCTCTGCCCACAAAGCAAGACCATGTGTTTCACCAGGGGTCCCACGCTTGCCTTTTCTTTTGATCCCCATGCCCTAGTTGAGATGCTCCTAATAAGCACCTCAATAATTTCCCTTCCTATAGGAAAACAACAGCATTTGCTGAAAGAGAACAGCAGAGCTTTCTGCTCATTCTCAAAAACAGGTTTTCATGAAAGTGTCTTTAACAATCCTTCTGGATTAGGGGGATGCCTTAGTTCCTTGAAGCAGTGATTCTAGACATAAAACTGAGACACTAGATTCTGCATAGCCATGTTTCACACAGGTTATAATAGGTTACAGTGCTCCACTATATTGAGCAGATATGAATTCATAGCTCTGCAATTTTGTTTGAGGGAAGAAATTTTGTCAGACTGTTGTTGATATCAAACCAATGATGATTGGTGATTTCCCCTCGCTGAAACCATGGCCTATTATCCAACTCACCATATAAGAGGCTTAATTTCTCTAAAGCTTGCAAACTCTCACCTCAACTCATTTTGGTTGCCAGTCTTCACTAATGATGAAGATTTGAATGGCAAAACCCAGAAGTAATTCTAGCCTTTTAACAGCTCATGAAATCTGAATGTTATATTTGGAACCTATACTTTTGTCTCTGTAACTGATCACAGCCTCTTTGCAAATGACTTCTTTATTTGTAAAATGATGCCTCTTCACTTGACAGATGAAACAAGTAAGGCAGCTATTATTACTATGAGGTAATAGGCAACAAAATATCACATGAATGATAACTATTTCAAGGCAAATATTCACATTCAACTCAAAGCAGTTGCAGGACTCTGGCATAAACAATATCAAAAGTTACCAGCTTGTAGTTTCCCCAGGTAACCAAGTCAGTGAAGTCAAATAAGCACACTTTACTACTACCCTGTAGCCATCTGCATGTCTAGTACTTTTAAGTATTAGGATTGTAAAAATAATAACATTTATTGGTCACTGTAGGTCAGGTACTATGCTAAAGGCTACACATAAAGTAGTATTATACTTAGTCCTTATAACAGTGGTCTGAGTTAAATACTACTATTCAGTGGGTTTAAAATCTGTGCCTAAATACATACAGCTAGTAAATTGCAAACCCTGAGGTATAGATCCAGGTCTGTGTAACTGTAGAGCAGGGCTTCTCAATGACACACTATTGGCATTTGGGGCTGGATAATTCTTATGGGGGGCTTTCCTGTGCACTGTGGGATGTTTAGCAGCATCCCTGGCCTCTATCCATTAGATGACAGCAGCTCCCCCAACTAGAGATTGACAGATGTCAGTAGCACCCCAAACTAGGGTATGACAACCAAAAATGTCTCCAGACACTGCCAAATGCACCATCCCTCCTCCCCCCTCTCCCCACCCCCCCTGCCCTGGAGGGGGGTGACAAAACCATGTCCAGTTGAGAACCACAGCTGTAGACCTAGGGATTGGACTCAAGCTGGCCCTTCTTCAGACCTATTATGCAAATATCCCTCTCCAAGATGGATTCTTAAAGTGTTTCTCATTTGTTTTATTTTCTAGTGTTTATTTTAAAATGTTAAATTGCAACAATCACATATTCTCATTGTAGCTGCCAAAACTATATATAGGTAAATATATGCTCCCTTTTTTGCCCATTTCCAGTTGGATGATATAAGATTGCCTTTGCCAAAATGATTCATTTTTCTATATCTTTTGTTCTCAATCACAAACACATATTTCTGGTTGGGCAATTTGGAGAACTTTTGCCTCTTTGGAGAGTGAGAGTTTACAAGAAAGAGGCCACTGAATGATAGGTGTCCAAATTCATAAATGCAGTTTGAACAAGGGACACTTAACTCTTTCAGGCCTGTCATATTGGTCTCTGGTGGCAGTGAGTTCTGTTGCTCAGCTTAGGCTTTTGGATGCGAAATTAAAGGTGAACATTAGAATAACTGATCCCACTTTTGCCAAGGAGCCTAGGCATGGGCCTGACCAGATTTCAATGACTTCTTTCTTTCTCCCAGTTTCAGATACTGAGCACAACATTGTCAGCCATGATTTCCTGAAACTTGCCTTTAGGGACTGTTCCATTCCACATCAGGAGGTGGCACAACCCACCCTATCCCCAGCTTGGGAAGGTCCCTAGGAGAAACACATGTGAGCAGCCTGCTGATGTAGGTGTGTGTGATTGTCCTACTAAGTGCTTACTCTGCACACTCCATCACACTCCCACTGCCCCAGAGTGGCAAAGTCACTGGGTAAGAGAAGGTCTCTGGGGAAAATGATGCATCCTTCTTAAAAGGACACAAACCCAAATTCTCAGCAGGACTTCCTTCCTTCAAGAGCAGGAAGGGCAGGCAGGTGTTAACACTTATTTATTTATTTATTTATTTATTTATTTATTTATTTATTTATTTATTTATTTATTTATTTTAATCTTTTCAGAGGGAGGAAGGAAGTCCTGGATGCTTTGAGTCAGGAGAGGCTATCAGGGTAACTTATTAGTCAGAGTTTAGGACCTGAAAGAGTCCAGCTTCTGCATTTTGGGAGCCCTTTGTGTAAATTCCTAAAATCTCAGGTGGGAGGAGACAAAGTAAGTTATCTTTCCATCCCCCTACTATCCCAAAACCCAGCTCAGAGTAACAGGCATTCATTAAGTGTTTGCCAAACGACTGACATGAAGGAAGGAAGGAAGGAAGGAAGGAAGGAAGGAAGGAAGGAAGGAAGGAAGGAAGGAAGGAAGGAAGGAAGGAAGGAAGGAAGGAAGGAAGGAGGTAATTGCTGCTTGATCCTCTGGTCTTTCCTCTTTCAACTCTCCAAATAAGAGATCAAGAATCCGTCTCCCTTGCACCCTCTTCCTTTGCATGCCACACTTCCCGCACCCTGCCAGCCCGGCGCTCACCTTGTGCAGTTTCCACATAGCTCCCAGCGGCTTCACTTCGTGCTTGCCGTGCCGACCCTCATCCAGGCACTGGTAGCAAACAGGAGTTCGGCAGCTCACGCAGTACATACTGTAGTTCTCCATTTGGTGTTCCGGGCATGTAGGGAACTTGCGTGTGGCGCTGCCCCCTGTGGCTCCCGCCCCGGCACCTCCCGGGCTTTTGCTGCCGCCGCCGCCGCTGGAGGCGCTCTGGGCTGCGCCGGGGGGCACAGAAGCAGCCTCTGCGGACGCTGGTGGCGGCGGCGGCTGCACCAGACGATGCTTAGCGAAGGGTCCTCGGGATGGATGGCACTTGAGCTGGCAGGCGGCGCAGTACAGCACATCGCACTGCTCGCAGAGCGTGGCGGCCGGCTCCGGCGGGGTGCGGTCGCACAACTGGCAGATGGCCACTGCCGCCGCTGAGGACGCCCCCGCCGCGGCTCCGCGACCCTGCTGATAGCGCTGCACGATGGCCTCGAGCAGCCGGTTGCGCTGGAAGCCGCGCAGGCCGCGGTGGTCCAGGGAGGCGCTGCGGTGGCACTGCGGACACGTGATGGAGCTTGAGGACGAGGACAGAGAAGAGCAGGCGGCGCCCCGGGCAGCGGCGGCTGAAGAACCGGGTGGCGCGGGCACCATGGGCAGCACGCGAACCCCGTTGGGGGACTTGAGGCTTGGGGTGTAAGAGCCATAGCCGCTGTCTGTCTCGCTGTACAAGCTCAGCTTGTCCGCGTGGTCCCCGCCGCCTCCTGCGCCGCCGCCAGGGCCACTGCCGCTAAGGCCGCCGGCAGCGCTCCCGGCTCCACCGCTGCATGCAGAGCCCGCCGCCGCATCGTAGTCCGAAGGGGGCGCGGCGGCGGCACCAGAGGGCAGCCCCGAGCCCCGGGAATGCAGAAGCGGCTGGGGCAAGTGCTGCTCGCCGTCTGGGGTCTGAACCGCTATGGTGCGAGCACAAGGCAGGCAGACGTTGTGAGAACAGGGCAGGATGATGGGTTCCCGAAACAGGGAGCCACACACTGGGCACTTCAGCTCCTCCTCCATCACGACGCTGGCAGCCCGAGCTGCTCAGGAGCGGGTGGGAGCGGCCGAAGCTCCGGAGGCGGTCGGAGGAGGACAAGCGTGGTTAGCACCGGTGAGCCAGGAGGCGGTGGGCATCACGTAGGCATGACTGCTTTCCTCCCGGAGGGCACGCCCCCTCTCTCTGTCGTGTGGCCACCGCCCTAAGACGACTGGGGGCAAGGAAGGGAGGGGTCCTCACCTCCTGCCCGAGAGGTTTCCGCACCTCCAGGCTTCGACCTGAGGCCCGAGTGCGGAGCCGGTCCCGCCTCACTGCCCTCGCGGTGGCTTGCCGAGGCGGTCTATGTGGTGAATCGGCACTAGCGCCGCCGCCGGCTGCAGCGCGCTCCCCCTCTCCACATCAGGACCAGCGGCCGGGCTGCCGTTTACTAGCTGTCTTGTTTCAATCCCTTGCCTCCAGTGGGCAGCTACCCAGGAGCTCCCTTCCTCTTCCTTCCCTCCTCCCGCTGCCCGCCCCCAATCGGGGCTATCTGTAGGGGAGCAGGCAGGTGCTCAAGCTGCTCGACCGTGGGGCTGCATTCAGCACCAAGAGGCCGTGGACAGCGCCCGGTTGCGAAAGGTGGGAGCCCAAGTTCCAGGCGGTGCAGAACCAGGCGGCCGCTACCTGCCCAGATGCTGAGGCCTCTGGCACCTGGCGTGGCACCGGCGGGTCCAGAGAGCGCGGCTGGCTTCTCTCCACCGCTGCTGCGGACGCGGAGACGACGGCGCGCTGGGGCTTTCTCCCGGCGGCGGGAATGCACCTGTTCCCTTGGTTCACAGCTGCTGTTTCTGCAGCGCCTCTGACCTTGGCCGCGCGATGATGCGGCCGGCGGGCGGAGGGCGAGTGCCTGGCTGGTGCGGGAATCCCCTCCCCGCCTCCCGGCGCAGCGAGCTGAAGAGTTGTAATTTCCAGAGCCGAGAGTAATAGGGAGGCGGAGGGAGGAGGCGTCAGCTCAGCAAATGAGGGCTAGCCTTTTGCTGCTGGGGAGTCAAGGGGCAATTTTAAGGGTTTCTCAGAGAGGATCATTGTTAATACCAGTCCATTATTTGGTCGGAGATTGATATTGAATAAGTACAACGCCCTGCCCCGCCCCTCCCCTCCAGTCATCTCCCTTACCCATTCCCGCCCCACCCCCACTCCCATTATAAAAGGGTAAAAAATAGGGCCAGTAGTATAGACATGAATAGGCAGCATGGTTTGACAGTCGCTTCCAAAATCTTTAATGGAATAAAAATATGCAAGTCACAAAATGTCGGACAGCCTGAAGTCACAGTATGAGGTTTTATTTATGGGTTGAACCACAAGCCCTTTTATCTCCTTTCAAGCAACGACGCTCATCCGCGGTGGATACAGTGTTCTAAACAGACTAAGCGAGGTCCCAGCTGGGGTTTATAAAATGGGGCGCTCTAGCGAAACGCCAGAACAAGCCACTGTAGGCCCCTCCACCATCGGAACCGAGCACCTGGGACCTAGTCCGACCAGTGGCTGAAGATGAGGCGGGGTAGAGTGGGCGGGAAATGAGCGCGCTAGGCTGTAAGTTTTATCAGTGGAAAGATTTTCACATTCTCAAAGGCGAGCCACGAACCGCGGGAACAACCTCCCATCCCGCGGCTCTGGCTGTTTCGTCTGTTCTGCTGTCCTCTGGCTGCGGCGGAGGGAAGGATGGCTGGGAGGAGGCAGAAGGGATGGGTGGGTGGGGATAAGTAGAATAGAAAGGCTTCACAGCGCAGTTGGCTCTGCCTACGGAAGTTTCACGCTGGCATGAAACAGACACAAATTAGGAAATCGTTTGTTTAAAAACTATATGGATATTGAAGTCACGCCTCCCCCTTGTTCCCAGGTTCTCCAGCACTCCAAACAAAGACTAAAGATAGGCGCTGAAGCGTAAGGCGCTTATCCTTAGCGTCTGCCAGTCATCGTGTGAGCCAGCCGCGCCGGCTGGGTACCGTCAGCAGCAGGAGGAAGCTGCGGCCGTTGCTATGGCAATGACACGGTACCTAAAGGAGCGGGAAGGCCTGCAGTTGGCACACTTAGGGCTGAGGTGTGGTGATGCACTCCTGAAGTAGGCCATATAGCCTAGAACCTTGGGAGTGGGTATCCTGGCTCCTTTACTAACAGCCCCACCTTGAACAAGTTGCTTATGCTTTCCTAGTCTCGAAACCTGCATCTGGTTAAATGAGTATTACAATAATACTTATCTCATATGCAATAAAGAGGTAATTGTAAACGCACATTATATTTCCTCCTTCCTGCTTTAAAATCCTGTGACTCAAACTCAGCTTTGCCCATTGTTGAACAGCTCACTTTCAATTTGCCCAACACCGTCTGCCTCAAAGTTTGAAGAGCAGGTCAATGTAGTGCCAGAAAGAGCATCACATGGAATTAAAAAGACCTGACTCTTTCCCCTCAGCTACAGGGAGCTTAGAGCAATTATTTAACCAGGCATCAATTTCCCCAGGTGGGAGACGGTGACAACTCCTGTCCTAATCTGCCCTCTATGGATAAAGCCACAGTGAACTGGAGCCTGCCTGCAATGCTTTGATAAGCCTGCAAGAAAGTTGCTATAGAATGTTCAGTGTCAGGGCAGAAATGGTATGACATGGGTATAGGTTGCTCTGCAATTGTATGCATTTAAAGATGTGTTTCCTGTGATTCTGGCAGTGTCATCACTCACTCCATCCCAGCTCAGCCCCCTGGGGACAGCAAGAAAAGTCATGACCACTTACAGTTCTACTGTGAACCTCCTGCCCACCAGCAGACATATGTCTGAGATCCATTCTGCTTATATGGCTATATACTACCTGTGGGGAATGGCCCCCTGGAGGGCATGCAAATCACTTCCCTATAAAGAAGGGCTTACAATTTCAGCAACTCTGTCACTCATTCTTAGGGTGATTTCATTTCCTATGGGAAGGGAGCTCATCTGATAACATCAAAATTCTATTCCTATGCATTTCTCACATGCCATCCATCCCCACTATCCCAATTCTATGTCCTAAATCAGCTTAGCTTGCGTGTAGTGTTGCCAAGACATTGCTGATTTAGGAGGTTGGCATCCAACAGCTGTTGTGAATAAGATAATGTTATACAGTCAACACAAATGCTTCAGTATATATAACCATATGTACTAACAATTGTCAATGTCATCTATAAAAAGTCCTCTTTCTGCCCATGTCAGAAGCCATTTGTATGTAGAGAACTCATTCTATTTTTCAGATCCTGTTTTTTTTCTATTATAAAATCATGGAAATACTTTATTATTTCCATTTTACAGACAAAGAAATTGAGATGAGGAAACTCAAGGTCTTGCAACTTGTAATGACAGACCTAAAATGGGTCAGACTTCAAATTTAAAGCATTTTCCTTTATGTCACAGTTGCCTGTGGGGCTGTCCCTCCTGGCTTTAAGTAGTACATGGAATTCAGGAATGCACACTTGCTGTGCTCTCTGCCCTTACCCCAGGACTTTTGTACATGTGATTCTTTTTGCCTTCCCAGATCACTCTCACCTTCCAGGTTAGGTGCACTCTATATCACTGCTCTGTAGCTCTTATTAACATTAATCTTATTTGTGTAAGCTTTTTGTCTTCTAGACCAGAAGTTCCTCAAACATTGGGGCTTTGTCAGTCTTGTTCCCCTGTTGTGTTCCACCATTGTTGTCTGGTTCAGAATGTTACCCATTTTTGTCAACTGACTGATTGGCTCAAAAATATCCATCCACATAACTGCCCTGAAAACTATAGCTCTGGTGGGAATAACTTTTGTTTTTTCATGTGGAAAACAGCAACAGACCCCCATGGAAATTTTCTTCTTCTGATTCTCAGGTTAAAACAGGCTACTTTGTTTTGGCTTTTTGCTACACATGCATGCGTGTGTGTGTGTATGTGTGTGCATTTTCTCTTACCTCTCTTTGCCTTCTCTTATTCATGTGTTTAACTTCATTATTCCCACTTGGTTCTCTCTCCTTTAGTCCTCTCCATTTTCTCTTCCAAACTCCCTGAAACTCTCAGAAATATGGCCCCATATTTAATTTTTCTTATTGAACATAATTGCCTTTAGTCTCATCCCAGATATTCCACTTTCCATGACCTTTTTTCTTTTGAAAGAGAAGCATTTGGATACATCTGAACAGGGCATTGGTAATTAAAACTCCACAATGCACTGTAATCAAGGCAGAGAAAAACAAATTTGGCCATGAACTACTTTGGGTAATGTACTCTGGGATGGTTTTACGCATAAGTGACCCACAAACCCTCAAGAATCACGCTAACATTGCCTCTCTGCCAACAAAAGCACAAGTAAGTTAAATAATTTACTGCAGCTAATACAAGTTGGTGGTAAAGCAATCAATCTGCCTTACCTCAGAATCCTTTGAATTTCAAGTCCCAAGAAGAATCAAATTCAAGGCTTTATCAGCTAAAAATAGATGCTGTAACCTTAAGCATAAGAATCTCTAAAACAGTTTTTAAATAAAAGCTTCTAATTATTTTCTCTTAGTTTAGTTTGTTGTTGTTGCTATTTATAGTGTAAACAGATTCAAAGAATTTAATATAAATCTACAACCCAGGAACCATATGGTCTAAAGTAGTTTGCAATTAATGCAAAGAAAGCAGCCACATCTACCTCCGTGCACAGCACCACACCAAAGCTTCTTTGTGGCAAAGTTAATGAGGAACAATTATCATTAGCAACACAAAGCACCCTCTCCGGGCTGTACAATTAGATTCTCTTCCAGATGACAGATTCTATAGATTAAAATCTGGCCATTTTTTCCCTTCAAATGTCCTTCACTGGTGTTTAACAACCTTCTGTTTTAACTTTTTGAACACTAAATAATGACCACCCCTTCTGTCCAATTCAGAGTTCCACCTTCTCTGCCTATCAGGAGACCTGGTCTTGGAAAGCCTGCCCTGCTCTTATTGCATCCTTTATGAGCAAAATGCTTTAGAATCAAATCCCAGATGAAGCAAATTTATTCTAAGTTGCAGGATTCTTTATATACCCAGGGTATCTTTATAATGCATGGAAACTAATATTACCACAAAAGCAATTTGGGCTTCTAAGCACTTCCCATGGTTACAAATTTCAGCCATGAGAATTGTAATAAAACCTTACATTTTCATGGCACTCTTTCACATACATTATCTAATTTGATCTTTACTGCAGCACAGACTGGCCTGAGGATATGCATTGGGAGATGGTAAAACTGAAGGATGGACCCCAATCCACAAGGTAGGTTCCCACCAGTCATGCTAATACAACTCAATTCTCAACTCCGGGTCCAATAGTTTAGTCCAGGGGTAGGCATCTGACCAGGTACAGCCAATCAGGATCTTTTCTTCCTGGAGTATGGACTTGGAACCCAGAGCCTATAACACAGAAGTTAAAGAACTGTTGTGGTCCTTGAAAAAACAAAAGAAGCAGAGAGACAAGAATAAAGCAGAAATGCAGATACAGAGAGGGGAGAGGGTCTCCTGAGGGTCCCACAACCTTGGGTACTTCTGAGACCCAATTATACTCTTGCCTTTGGGTACCCTTTCCTTTTCTTCCCTCCCTCCCTCCCTGCTTCCCTCTCTGCCCTCCTTCCTTTCTTCCATCCTTCCTTTCTCCCTCTGTCCCTTCTTCCCTTCCTTGCTTCCTCCCTTCCTTCCTTCTCCTCCTCCTCCTCCTTCTTCTTCTTTTCCCCACTCTTCTTCTCCTTCTTCTTCTTCTCCTTCTCCTCCTCCTTCTTCTCTCTTTCCTAAAACTAGCTCAGGGTTTTTTACAAACATAAAATTGGGTTGACCCACCTGCCTCTTAAAATGATTAAGGTGATCCCCTTGTCTAGTTTAATACTTTAATCACCTCTATCTGGATGTTAAAATTTTTCTGCTTCTCAACATGTCTGAACTGGATTCTGACCTTGACTATTTGTTGATTTTGTGTTATCATTCTTGGATGCTATTTTCTGCTTATAGCTTGACCTGCTCAGTCTTTTAAGTTTCATCTCCTCTTTTGCTCTCACCCTGATCACAACTCTAATGGACCATTTATTTCCCTTTGTGGGCTTCCCACTTCCTCTGCCTGGCCACAGTGGAAGCCATGGCTCCATGATGTCCCAGCTCTCTCCACTCAGTATTCTCTTAGACAGAAAATCAATGGGACATTGGAATGTACTTGGCAATGCCTATAAAGCCAAGCAGGCTCCCTCGTTAAAAGAAAGCAAACCCCAAAGCTTTACAAACTGTAACGTACTATACATGGGATAACAAGTTACTATCAGTTGATTACTTGGTGGGAATAAGAGAGATCAGAGCAAAAGTTGTGGAATATCACTTGGCAGCATTTTTTGACTCTGACAGCACTTCATTCACTCAGCTCCCCTACAAGGAAATACCCACCAAGGGGGAAAAACATATGTCCCCAGGCAGGGCATCTTCTCCATGGCAAAATGCTGAAAACTGACTCAAAAACATGTCACTATCCAACTCCCTAGCCAAAAGCATCACTTTGTAACAGAAGTCACACTTAAATGGGCTATTGTTTCTTAATGTCAATCATATTTGACTTATTTCTACCTAAGGATCCCTTAGGTTTTTGTGGAAATTTTAAAAACATCCTGAATTCTAGAGCCAGCATGATAATCAGGAGTGTGGGCTTAGGAGCTGGGCTGCCTGGGTTTGAATCCTGGCTTTACCATCCACTATCTGGGAAAGCTTCAGCAAGATGCATAACCTCTCATAGATGTGGATTCCTCAGCCATAAAATGGGGATAATAACAGTACATACCTCAAGGAGTTGTGATATTTAGTGAAATAACACATATAAAGTACTTGGGAAAGACACAGGAGAACATGGCAGCATAGGGAGGTGTGGAATTTCATTAGTCCTCTGAATCAACTAGCATATAGCCAGGAACAACTAGTAAATAGTCTGGAACAACTGTTGGGGACATCTGTGACAGGACACATATCATACACCAGTCTGGAATGGGTGGAACAGCTGAAATCTCAACATAAGAACTGTAAGTAAAGCTCGGCAAACTGAGGAGCTGGTGCCCCTCCCCCACTGGCACAGCAGGCTGAGATGAAACATTTCTCTGTGGGAAAAAGAAGCAGTTTACTAGGAAGATGAGAGGGTAGCTCAACCAAGCTCCAACTGCAGTTTTAGTTAACAAATTTAGACTACTGGATACAAGTTATAAGTACAGATAAACCCAGAGCAAGTAGGAAAGGAACCTGGAGGTTTCTCTTGGCAGAGAGGAGATGGGGCTGATGGAAAAAAATACATAAATAAATAAAAACAGAGGCTTTTGGAGACGGCTGAGCTCAGAATACTGAAAAAGGGCTGTGTGCCAAGAGAAGCAGGCACCAACTCTGGTTCTTGACTGGTGACTGGGGGTATAGGGACTGTCTCTGAAAAGGAGATTTCTTTCTTTTTTTGTTTTTTTTCCCCTCTCGTTCTAAGTAGCTCATTAGAAAAGCCTCAGGCATTTTCAATTTGTCAGGGTTGACCCAGGCAAGGGTGGAGTTAAGACAGTTAGAGAAACAAAGGAAGAAATCAAATGTAGGTGATAAACCCTAAGGGGCTTATCTTCCCTAAGAAAAGGGAGAGGCAGGGCCCAGCTCAAGTGGCAGCTCTCCCTCTGAGAAATGAGACTCTATGGCCTGGGCAGGGGGTGGAGAACAGAAACAGCTTAAGCTTGGCTTCTGACACTCTCAGCCCTT
>PVKY010005001.1:0-18175 GCA_004027775.1 Bradypus variegatus
GATAGGGTGACCAGGAGCGCTCTTATGGGAGGGCAGCACAGGAACACACACCTGGAGGGGGGAACAGCATTCCAGCCAGAGGGAACAAAGCGTGCAAAAGCCCTGCACCCGGGACGTGCCTGCTGGTTGGAGGAAGGTCCAGGAGGTGGGGGGAGGGGGGGTGGAGTGAGTGAGGGGACAGTACAGGGACCCAACTGTGGTGGCCCAGGGGAACTCGCTCTTACTCTGACGGGGGCCTTCAGTGGTTCAGAGCAGGGGAAGGGCGTGGATGACCGAGGTTTAGACAGGTTCCTTCTGGCTGCTCCCTGGAAAACAGAATGAAGGGGGCAAGGGCAGAACCTGGTTGGGAGCTCTTGCAGTGTCCCGGTGTGAGATGCTGGTGACATGGGTGGGGGTGTGGGGGGGTCCGAGTTGGTATATATTCTGTAGAGCTGGTGGGAATTGCCGACACATTGGATGTGGAGTCTGAGAGTAAGAGGGGGCGCAAGGATGAATCCGAGATCTTTGGGTCCAGCAGCTGGCAGAAAGTGGAGCCCGTGAGGAACAGGTTTGGGTGTGGGTGAGTGAGGGGTTTACTTTTATGCCTGTCCGTGGCAGCAACAGCAACGGCTGGCACTTGGAATGCATCCTGCACCCCAGGCACCATTCAGAAAGGTCAACGTTTGGGAACTTGGGCTAGTTTCGGATGCCTCGTGAATGTTCACGGAGAGGCAGAGACGAGATGCCAGCCTGAAGGCCAAAGATGGCTCCTCTGTTGACAGCAGGAGACTGAAGGCCAGTCTGGAGGGCAGCCCGCTCCCGCCCCTGCAGCTGTCTGCAGAGGCTGCCTGGAGGCACCGCCATGGAGACCACCAGGCCACCTGCCGTTAGCGTCAGCCCCTCTTGTGCACACAGCCTGATGCTCCGTGAAAATGATCACATGATGGGTCTCTCTTTCCTTAGGCTAGTTACAGCGCCAGGAGCTGGGATACAATGTAACCATTCCTTGCCCTCACAGAGTTTCCAGTCTGGTCATTAGATTTTAGTGCAGTCAAGCTGCAATGAAGCAAAGGATTTTAGCTGGGATAACCAAGACTTTTTTCTTTTTTTAAAGAAAAAGCTAATATTTCTTGAGCAGTTGCTATGTGCTGGCACCATGTGTGTGTCATAATTTTTCCCCCTGACATCCCCGTGAGATAATTTTCTCCATTTTGCAGATGGGAGGGGGGATAGGGACAGAGAAGTTAAGAACCTTGTTCAGACGACATGACTAAGTGACAGAATAGGGCTTGGGACCCGGCAGTGCTGCTCTGGGGCTCACGTCCCCTGTCTGCTCCCACAGCCTTTCGCTGAGCTGCGTAGTTATTCTAATATACAGCACAAAAATTGCACCTGGCACAGCAAACCCATCAATGCACAGAGATCATATAATAATATAGCATTTTCAGTTTCCTTTTTAAAGTAATACTTCCATAAAAATGCCAATTTAAAGAAAAATGCCAAGTAAAATAAGAGACCCATGATGCACATATGTGGCAAAATCATGAGGGTGGCACAGGGATAGCGACAGCCTTGATTTAAGGGGCACATCGGGGCTCAGGAATTCTGGTTCTCAAACCCAGACTCCGTGATCAGGGCAGATCCCCCACTGTCTGAGTCTGTGTGAAGTGAAGGGTGGAAGGAGAGCATTTCTGAGGTCACCTCTATGTTCAGTGGCTAAACATCTTTGTGTCCAGTGCTTCAGAGTTGTGGTGACAGCATTGGTCCAAGGCCTTTGAAAACATTCTTGGCCTGTGATGGCTTAAGTCTCAGGCTTGTGAGGCCTGACCAGGTTGAGTTCATAAGTGAACTGTGAGTGGCATCCAGTAGGCACTGGTTCTGCGTCTGTCCATCCACCCATTCATCCATCCCCATCTACCCATCCATTCATCCACCCACCCCTCATCCATCCATCATCCATCCACCCATCTGTCATCCATCATCATCATCCATCCATCCATTGTCCATCCATCCATCCATCATCCATCCACCCATCTGTCATCCATCATCATCATCCATCCATCCATTGTCCATCCATCCATCCATCCACCTACCCCTCATCCATCCATCATTCATCTACCCATCCATCTATCCATCATCCATCCATCCATCCACCCATACATCATCCATAATCCATCCATCTACCCATCCATCATCTATCATCCATCCATCCATCCACCATCCATCTACCCATCCATCTCCATCCATCTCCATCCATCCATCCATCCACTCACCCATCCATTCTTCCAGAATCGAGAACCACCTGAGTTGGTGGTAGCAGGACCAGACCTGGAACTCCACCTCCAGGCCCCAGGTCTGGAGTTTTCCCACTTCAGCTGCTACATTGTCAGCCCTCTAGGGAGAGGACAGTTCTTTGTGATTTCCTCGCTGCACACCAACCAAGCGGATGTGGCCCCTGAGGTTTTCATTTCTCCCTGCTCCTGCCTCGGCTGGGCGTCCTCGGGCATGACGGCTGGCATTGTTCTCTGCTTGGCATCTGTCACAGCCCTCAGCCTCCAGCACCGGGCACAAGTGTTGGGGGTTTCGTGCTGTGTAATGAAGTATTAAAAGCCTCCCCAACCCTCAGAAATCCATTTGGCAATAGTCACGTGGCCATTAGGTAGACAAATTGCTAGTTTCGTGCATTTAGCTCTCGGAGGGGACCTGCGGGTGCACAGAAGCCTTGCCTAGTAATTTTGCCTTCCTTTCTTGTTGCAGCCTGTGGAGACATTGTGTCCCCTCTGGGCCTTTCATCAGAGTTCTGCTGGGCTCCAGGTTCCCACGTGCAGCCGAACCCACAAAGCTCCAGGAATACCACCCCCACCCCCACCAGGATCAGCTGCCGCCTCGGGGACAGCGCCCTATTGCCAGCTGCACCCCTGTTTGCTCCTGGGCATGGTGTGCAGACATTACTCTTGACACCCAAGATTTAATCCTTTCCCTTTTACTCTCAATCTGGAGTCATTTCTGCCCACGTATGGTCTCAGTGGATAATGATTTTTTTTAAATGCATTTACATGGTACTTCAGTGCAGAGGTCTGAGCGCACCGTTTATGATGGAAATGAAGTACTGATGTGAGCTATTAGAGGGGAGGTGTAATCGGACATAATTTTTATTGTGTTGCATTTCCTGGACAGTGAACAGCGGGGATTGGAGCAGCTGGGTGTGCTGGGTGGAGGGAGCCAGGCGAGCCGCACAGGGTTCGGTTCCTGCTTGCAGATGCCTACCGAGGTGGGCTCTGGGAGGAACGTGGGGCCCCAAAGTCTCCTTCGCTCTCTGATCCCCAAGTGGGTGGTGAGTGGAATTGCCTGCCCTGTTTAAATCTTGCTCTCACTGTTCTTTTTTTTCTTTGGTGGGGGCAGCTGTTAGTTGAATCTGCATGAGTTAGATGCACCGAGGAGGAGAGAACAAAGCAAACCTGGGTTGGTTCACATTCTACCCTTAATTCTGAATGTTTTTTTATTACCCTGCCTCCCCTCCTATCCCCCCAAAATAAAAGATTACGGTCCATTTATACAATTGTATAAAATATAAGAAAATTGCATACATTTACATCAGAATGAGAGACAGACAGAGAGAAAAAGAAAAAAAAAACAGAGAAAGGAAGCAAAAACGGGGATAAAGAGAGGCTGGGAGCAGCCCCAGCCCCAGCAGGCCGAGCACACCCGGGTTCAGAGAAGCCAGACCTGCTGGGCAAAAGAGCCACACAGCTGCGAAATGAAAAGGAGCGGCTCCCCCTGCCATGCTCCCCCCCACACCCCACATCAACCACAGGGACCGTGTTGCAAAGTCAAGGCCACCATGTTTTGCCCATTCATGTGTCCTCAAAGGTGTCCCTGGCCCTGGGGATGGAGTTCCAATCCATCAGGGCCCCAGCTGACACTTAGAGCTTGTCCTTGTCCCTTTCCCCACACTCTCACTCAGTCATGCTGGCCAGTTTTCAGCTCCCTCAATTGCACAAGCTCCTGGCTGCCTCAGGGCCTTTGCACGAGCAGACTCTGCCCCCGGAACATTCTTTACCCCACTGCAGGCTTCTCATCCTCTTGGCTTAAATGTCACCTGAACAGAGACACCTGCCAGCCTGCTCCCTCCAACATGGAGGGCACATTCTTCTTTATAGTGTCTGTCACACTTTGTAATTAGATGTTTTGTATAATCGACATACAGGAAAGTGTCCATATCTTAAATGCATGGTTCCATCAGTTTTAATACAAGCTCATACATCTGGGTAACCTATGTCCCCCCACTAAGCTATAGAATATTTGCATCACTGCAGAAAGTAGCCTTGTGTCCTTGCCAGTCAGTCTTCTCCCCCTCCTCCCCATCACCATGGAATACTTTTGTCTGTTCTAGAACTTTCTATCAGTGGAAGCTTGCAGGATGGACTCTTCTCTGCCTGCCTTATGTCTGCTTAGCATGTTTCTGTGCCTGTTTGTTCCAGTTTGTTGCTGAGTATATTCCATCGTATCTGTCCTCCTGGAAGGGCACCGGAATTGTTTCCAGTCTGGGCCATCAGGAATAAAGCCACAAGGAGCAAAGGTTTTCATGCACACACATTTTCATTTTTCTTTGATAAATACCCTCAATTGGAATTGGAGGGCTATAGAACAGAAGGATGCTTAACAATATAAGAAATAGCCAAATGGTTTTCCAAAGGGCCTGTGCACTTTTCCGTTCCCAGCAACAGTGTCTGGGAATCATAGTCGGGTTTTTCTTTACTGGGGCTCTCTGATGCTGCCCTCCTCCCCTCTGATGTGAGCCCCACAGGGAAAGGGCTGGGTCTCTTCTGCTCCTCTCTGTATCTGTGACCCCTCGCACAGGGCCAGGCACATAGCAGGCTCCCGGCAAACATTTGCCAAAGGACAAAATGACTGTTATGCAGCTTTTTTCTGCTGCTGGTGGACCATGGACCCATGTGCCTTTCTGGGGACCAGGCTGGGGCTGGGGCCACCGTGCCTTTGTGCAGCAGAGATAACGAGAGCTGAGGGAGGGCTATCCCGTGTCCACCTGCAGACACCCTGGGGAAGGCTCTGTTAACAGGGCCAGGGGTTTCCTGCAGCCCTGGGACAAAAGGGGAAGGAGCCCCAAAGTCTCCTCCTCTGAGCATGGCCTGAATTGTCTTCTGAAAGAGCTCTGAGTCAGGTGTAATCAGACTCTCGGTTCTGCTGAAATAATCACTCAGGAAGGCACTCAGGAAACCTCCCGTGGGACGCTCCTCAGGAGACATTTGTAACAGTAACTAAGTGAGATTGCTTGGTGGATGGAGATATAGAGGTGGGGTCCTGGCTACCCAGAATGAGCACTTGGAACAATTCTGCCCAATTAGCTAGAAGCCTCATCTGTGTGTTTCGGCTGCTAGTGGAGGATGACAACGAAAGGTGCCAACTGCTTATGGCAGAGAGCTTGTAAGCGAGTTCTTAAGACAGAGAACAGCATGTTTCCCCTAAATCCCAAAGTCATGCCAGATTTAAAAAGCCTTTTAAAAGGAGGGGCCTGACACACATGTGAAAAGGCACTCAATTTCCTTAGCCACCAGGAAATGCAAAGTAAAACCACAACACGTGGTGCCATCCCATCATGGACCCGCCAGAACCACTAAAATGGAAACCACCGAACCTGCCAGGCTCAGGCAAGCAAGTGGAGCACCTGGAACTCTGGCGCGGCTCGTGGGCGTGCAGGCTGGTACTCTGGGAAATTGACAGACGGTGCTGACCATTGCTGAACAAATGCAGATCCTCTGGCCCTGCACAGCCTCTCCTGGGTACATTCATCCAAAGACGCACATGAGAACTGCAGCCTGCACTATAGTCCTGAATGGAAACTCCCCACACACCACCAATGCTAGGACAGATGGGTCTTCACTGCACTCCGTTCCCACGGAGGAACATGTGCTGCGACGTGGGTGGACAGCTGCTTCCAACCGGCACCACACACGAGGGGAGTGCCCGAGAGCACGCTGACGAGGGATGCCGGACACGAAAGGGCCCAGCCTAGATGGCTGTGGTTACATCAACTCCCCAAACTGGGACAAGGAACCTGGGGCAGTGGACAGAAGGCAGGAGAGGGCTACCCAGGGGCTGCTGGGTGCAGGTTGCATGCACGTGTTTAGTGGGGTACGCCTGTCTGTGTGCGTGTGTGATGCTTTAGCAATAAGATGGTTTTAATAGTTAGAGAGAACGTGGTGCCAGAACCCAACCGTGCTTTAAGCCACATTGAGTGGCTGTGTCAGGTAATCACTCTTGCTGGCCTGGAATGCCACCCTGGAATAAGATGTGGGTGCTGTCTGCACTTGGGTTCCCCAAGCTCTGTGTTGAGCTTTGCCTACCACCAAGCCATGCTCAAGGGTGAAAGGTCAGTGTGAGGGCAGTTGGAATAAACGCCAGGTAGCTTCTGGTGGGCTTCTCCCGCGGTGTCTGTGTTGGAGCTGCAGCTAGCAACTGCCTGCCCAGCTGTCATGTACTACACCAGTCCAAGAAACCCAGGCTTCCTCCTTGAAAATTTCAGCAACTGGTTGGCATACGTTTTAGGTTGTGTATCTGCTCAACTAAGAGGTCCATGATAGTGAGAGGCTGGAGGTGACAAAACTGAGCTTCAGGCCCAGCTCTGCAAGGCCAGGTCCCTAATTCATGAAAGAGACCAAGTTAGCAAGAACAAGTTCTAACCATTCAGAGCCACCATAACAAGTGTATCAGTTATCGTCTGCTGCGTAACAAATTTCTTTGAAATTTAGTGGCATTAAAACAATAAATATTTAGTCTCTCCATTTCTTTCTGTGGGTCAGGAGTTTAAGACTGGCTTAGCTGGGTGATTCTGGGCTGAGTTCTCTCAGGAAGTTGCAGCCAAGCTAGAGGCCAGGGCTGCCGTCCTTTTAAGGCTTGACTGGAGCTGGAGGATCCTCTTCCAAAGTGGCGCCCTCACATGGCTATTGGCATGAGGCTTCAGTTCCGTACCTTCTAGAATCCTCCATAGAACTACTTGAGTGTCCTCGCAACGTGGCAGCTGCCTTCCCCAAGAGGGAAGCGTCCAAGAGAGGAAGGGTGAGGCCAGCATGCTTTTATGACCCGATTTCCACAGTTACACACTCACACTTCCACCCAATTCTATTTGTTAGAAGCAAAGACACCAAGTCGGGCCCACACTCAAGGGGCGGGGTTTAAGCCCCACCTTTTGAACGCAGGAGTATTAAAGAATTCATGGACGTCTTTTTAAATTGCCACAAATAACTCCAGGGACAGTCAGTCTTCTGTGAGCTTCAACCAGCTTCGATTCCAGGACCAGCTGTAGGATGAGACCCACTGTCCCTGGGCCCCACTGAGTCAGAAAGTGGCCTCGTGGACCCTAAAATCACCAGCTGACCCATGGTGCCCTAAGACCTCATGGGTGCTTGGCTGCCGCATCCTCACCCATCTCAGCTCTGCTCATTCTCCTGTAGCCGCGAATGCCCAAAACCCGGGCTCATGGGCAAACCCAGAAGCCAACGACTTTCCCACCACTCCCCCCCACACACACATACAAACTTTATCACAGTGTAGTTTTTTGAGGCAATAAGACATTTATAAATAATCCTTAAACCTTATAGTTCTCAGGTAGCCAATTCTAAAAAAACCTTAGAGCAGTTACCTATGCCTGCCCAGTAGACCTCCTGAGAACGTAGTGACTTGGATCATGCAGCATGCATTTTTTAATTTCTCTTCAGGCCACAGCCCACTTCAGCCCAGCTGATGTGGGCCAGGGTTGGCTGATCTTGGCCGGGCTCACTCCTGCATCTGCAGTCAGCTGGTGGTCAGCTGGGGGTTGGCCAGTCTCGGGTGGCCCTATTCGATGGCAGGTGAGCTGGCCATTGGCTGGGGTGCCCGGGCAGCTGGGCTCGTCCTCCAGCAGGCTAGCCGTGGCTGTGGCCAGTCCAACATGGAGAGCAGAAGCAGGCAAGGTCTCTTGGGACATTGTCCCCTTTGCCTCATTCTATTGGCCAAACCAAGTCACAGTGCTCTCAGATGGATGCAGTGAGAATGAAGCATGTTGAGACTGGCAGAATTAGAATTGGCAGCACTGAAATTCTCATTGTGCATAGATTGTGATTTATAGCTACTGGTTTTGAGCATCTCTTTTGTGTTCAGAACTTTATTACAGGTTTATTATCTCATTGACTCCTTATAGCATCCCTGAAAGGTAGAAACCATCACCCTCATTTTCCAGGTAAAAAAACTGCAGTTCAGAGAAGTTAAGTAATTTGGCAAAGGTCACACAGCTTGTATTAATATATCAGAGCATGAGGTTTTCCTTTACCAGCTTCAGAATCAGGGAGAAAGGAACCCATTGCTTAAAATCTCAATGAAAAAAAAGTGCTTGTTGGTACTGCGTTCTGGATTATTCCAGCACTTGTCTGTGAGAAATTTCTATGGTTTGAAATTTCCACTTCTCTATGGAACCAGCCAAACATGGCCTCATTGTTGATCTCCAGATGCATACTTTTGGTGTGAGGTGGGTTGGGTTTATTTTTCTTTTGATGAATAGCAAAATGAGGTTTCTATAAATAAAGCCACAGCTTTTCCCTCCACTTTTTATTTCCTGTGCACGATTCACAAGTGAGTTGACCAAGTTAGTTTACAAGCTCCAGAGAATTCAAAATGGAAAGTTCTTGCATGTGACAGTGAAGGGACATTTACATCTTGAAAATGCTTCTCCATCTTGAGGACCAAAGAGGTCATTTCAGATGGCTTGTCGATCCAGCTGTCCTTTAATATTAACAATTATGATTTCCAAGGGGCACCAATGAAGGACTTTCGAGTAAAAACAATAGATTGTTTAAAAATTGAAAATGTTTGGGGACCAAGTGATAAATCCATCCCTATTTTTCGGTCTGTAAGGGAGTTTGCCCCAACGTGAGCTAGAAAGTGCCGATGCCCCATGGTTTGTACGCTCCGAGTTCCTGGTCTCTGAATATTCCAGAATGGGCCCAGGGCAGTTTCCCTTTTCTTCACTGGACACCCAAGCCCATCAAAAAGCCTGCACAAGCCCAGACAAATGACGGGAGCTGGAGCAAGGGGTCATGGCCACTCACTGCTGACTTTGCAGCCAAGAGACCACACTGGTGCCGAGAGAGCCCTTTTGGGACAACGGCGCCCTGGACATTTTTGGGTCTTCCCTAGGGGGGATGACCCTGGTTCCTGACCATGACCACCTGTGCCCTGAGCCGTCTTGGAGGTGAACAGCCCCCATCCACCTGATGGTCACTTTTCCCTCCAGGCACCATGTCCTGCACAGAGTGGCAGCCCCAGCAGACTGCGCCCAATTTGATGCCAAAGTGTCACCCATCCCAGTGCATGTCCCCACTCTCGACTTTGTTCTCTCTCTCGCACCGTCAGATTTTATCCTTCACAGCTTCCGCCCACCTGCCTTGGTGCCCCCTGCCTGACCTTGACCCAGGCCTGGCACCAGCTCCATTAAACAAACCGCGAGTCCGCACATGGCTTGGTGTGCTTGGAAGTCATTCCAGCACCCGTCTTGCCTGCCCACCCGCCTCTCCTGACCTCTGCCCTCTGCCCCAGCCCTGGTGCCCTGACCCTTGCCTGGGAATTCTCATCCCCTGGGTAGTCTAGAGCTCTTGTTGAAAGATGTGATATTTGCCTTTGTCTTTCTCATTATGTGACTTCAGCTGCTTCAACTTTTTCTCCAACTTTGAACGAAGCAAGTGCCCCTTCAATCTGGTGGCCCACGATGGCCATGGAGATCTTACAAGGACACGTCCTAAGCACCATCCCGACTGCTGTCAGAGGTGGGAAAGGCACTGCCTGAGATGATCTTCCCACCCTCCTGCCAGGTGGGGGGTCTTTCCTGGGCTCCCCGGGAGCTGAGGTCCTGCATCCAGGAAGCCCACATGGGTATAACTCACGCCGTCCCTGTGTCTGCACATCTGAGCTGGGGGGAGGGACGCCAAGGACTCCCCTAAGGGAAAGCAAGGAATTGGGGGGACAAGCATGGCCAGCCTCCATCTCCAGTGAGACAAGACTGATATTCTGCTGGGTAGTCCCAACAGGCTTCCAGGGCCCAAAGCCATCGGCGTTTCCCACATGGAAAAGCCTGGGAACGATGGCGGGACTACAAAGCCCAGTGGGGTGGCCTGCGGAAGGGTCTGTGATCCCTGGAGCCCCTCAGGTTGGGTCATCGCCAACTATTTCCGAACACTCCTGAACGAGTTGTTTAAGGTTAAGCATCTCTCTCTCAGAAGAGAGCAGCAGCTCTGCCAAGATCATTACCCAAAACTCCAAGGACACTGGTGAACCTGCCTGGGGCTGGCTCTTGTAGGGACAAATGCTCAAGCCACACTTAGGGGCCTGAGGCAAGGACCCAGCTCTGTGCTTCACCACATGTGACCCTGGCATTCTGCAGCCTTCCCGTGCCTCAGTTTCCCCATCAGATAGCACATCTCTTAGGGCTGTCGTGTGAAGAAAACAAATTAGGACAAGCAGGTTCCATAAACTCCGGCTACTGTTATTTCCCTGGGACAGTGGAAAGCCCTTGCTCACTCGCAGACCTCCCAGGAGATCTGGGAGCAGTGTCAGAGGCCCATGCCACCCAAAGGTGCCAGTCTTGCCCATCTTTTCTCAAATGTCAGAGGAGTTTGGGAGCACTGCATTTCACGTCTGCTTTTTTCCCTTGAATGGGAGCCCTGGTCTGACCTCGTAATTTATAGAGGAGCACCCCTTTGGGCTTCTTGTCCCCCAGCTGTCCCCACCCTGGTGTGAGCTGGCTGCTCTCACACCCAGGGCATGAGGACAAGAATCTTCTCACACCCCCGTGTTGGTGCTGGCGAAATGTCCTTCATCTGTTTTCATTAAGTTCCTTTTTTCCCTTCTCTGTGTAGCTGGAAGGCCTTGAATAAGTATTCTAAGGCAATTCATCACAGTTAGGAATATTTCCTGGGTGTTTCCAAACTTTAGCACTTTAAAAACATAAATATTTAAACAAGTCCACCATTTGCCTCGTTGGCGAAAGCCTCAGAAGTGTATTCTTAGATCACTTCCTAAAAATCAGCAGAGCCCTGTGTGCTGACTCATCCCGGCCATGGGCTCCCAGCCCCAGGGCCCAGGAGATGATTACGGCACAGGTGATGGAACCAGGGTTGTTGCCTGTTGGAGACCTGTTTACCCTGGATCGATATCCATCTGTCCGTTGTTCCAGCTATCCATTCTTCCATCCATCTATTCATCCACCCATCTGTCCAACCCTCCACTTCTCCATCCATGCACCCATCCATCTGTCTGTCTGTCCATCCTTTCACAGTGGGCACTGGGGATCCACTGGAGAACAAGCCTCCCCCCTGTCCTCAGGGAGCTCACAGGCTTTGGGGAAGACTGACGACAGGCAGAAAAATTGCATTTATTTCCACCTGGGAGGGGTGCAATGAAGGAAAAGAGCAGGTGCTTTGAGAGTGTGCTCGCAGGGGTCTGAGCCGTCCTGGAGGTCAGGGAGAACTTCCCCAGCTAAAAAGACGTGTGGGTTGGGACCTGAAGGATGACCAGGTATTTGCCAGGCAAAAAGATGGAGGAACTGTTTTAGCAGAGGTTCCAGCAAGTGCCAAAGCCCTGAGGCAGGCAGCGGCTCGGGCACGTTCTGGGGACTGAAACGAAGTCAGAGAAGCGGGAGCAGCGGGTCACAGCAAGAGAGAGCCACAGGTGTGAGCTCACACTGGGTCTTCAAGACCACGTTATAGATTTGGGCTTGATTTTGATCTTCAGAGCTACAAGAAGCCCTGGAGGAATACAAACAGAGGAGGCCCACACCCAGGCTTGCCGTTTTCAGTCAACTTTTAACCAAAAAGGCCAAAGAGAGAAAAGTTCACACAACTTGATGAATTTTCATAAAGTGAACACACCCATGCAGCTAGCCCCCGGGTCAAGAAAAACAGTGGAACAAGCCCCCCTGGAACCTCCTTCTGATCCTTTCCAGTCTCCGCCACCCCCCAAGGGGAGCTGCCATGGAGAGGAGTTGTCCGGTTTTGAACTTTGGGTCCATGCGCTCACACCTCACTTACACTTTTCTGGGCCTGGCTTCTTGCTTCAAGACCCATCCGTGTTGCTCGGTGTCACTGTCACTTGTTTGTTGGGCTTGCTGCATCATATGGTATCACGTGACTAAACCACGCGTTGCTCGCCCATTCTGCCCACAGACACGTGGGTACTTGGGACCAAGAACGGGTCTGCTAAGATTGTTCATATGCAAGTCTGTCAGTGAACACGCAGAAACATTTCTGCCAGGTCCATGCCCAGAACTGCAGAATTGCTGGGTCATGAGAAATAGGCAGCCCCAGCGCTAGTAAATTATGCCACTTTCCAAAACGGTTGCACCACTCGCTGTTCCCACCAGCCCTGAAAGAGAATTCTGGTTGTGCCACATCCTCACCACTTATTTTTAAAAATCACTTTGGCTACAGTGTAGAGAATGAGCTGAGGGCGTGGGTGGGGGACAAGCAGAGTGGGGGCTTCTCTGGAGTCGGAGAGAGCAGGGTGGGGGCAGAGGGGATTGAGATGCGTTGCTTTGTTTCATGGAAGTTTTGGCTACCCCTTATAACTTAGGAAGTTTGCCTGCTGCTCTCCATTTCTTGCCTTTTTGTCTTTTCACTCTTGGGGCCTTTGTGGTTTGTTGTTGTTAAAATCCTCAGGAAGGCAGGTTAGATATGAGTGAATTAATTGCTTGGCAATTTTTCCCCATTCTCCTTTGGCCTGACCATTAGATATTTATTCATTGAGGACTTATTAAGTGCAACTCACTTTTTTTTTTGGATAATCCGGGCAACTAGAACGCGCTCCCTGCCTGGGGGGATAGTCCCAGGGGCACTGGGACCAGCTTAGCGGCAGTTCAGCACCATCGCGAGGTCCCGCGTCTCTGTTTCCCCTGACTGTGCATCCCCGGGGCTGCAGGGGTCCAGAAACCTGTGTTCCTGGCGCTTCCACATCCGATGGGCCCTCTCTGTTCTTTGTCCCTCTTGCTGAGTTCGCCCAGACTCTGCCCCCTGACATGCTTCCCCTCCATCCCCACGCCGCTGATGAGCTGTTTGCTCCCAAGTGCCGTTCTCATCGTTCTGCCGTCAGAGTGTGATAGACGGGTGGGAACCTGCCGCCCCCGCCAGCCACGTGCCACTGGGAAAGACGACAGCGTCAGAGGGTAGCAGGGGCTTGTGACTCCCTGGGGCACCTGTCATCCTGTGGCCCTCACAGCACCAGGACCCAAAGGCCCTGCAGGAAGGTGCCAGGCAGGGTCACGCCTTCTGGGACCACCCAAGGTCACCGGGGCTGACACGTTCCCCCTTCCCTGCGAGGCCGGCAGACCTCACAAGACGATGCTGCAGAGGATGCACGGCCCCCCTCCTTGTCTTTTTCAATCTGCATTTTAGCAAAAGCAAAATGAAGTTTAGAGAGACTGCTCTGGGGAGCGGAAAGCACAGTGGAATAGTGCAATTGCTTGTCTGTGACTTTGACCCCAGATTTGGAGGCAAAGAGAGCCTGAGGTGGCCTGGGTCCCCGTCTCTGTTCCACATCGGTCATTTGCTTTAGATCGGGGGACCGAGACAGGCCAGGATGCTGTGGACAGGAAACTGCACAAGGAGAGCAAAAAGTAGTACATGGAGAGCTTCTGCTTACTTCCACGCTGGGAACTCCTGGGAAAGTGAGGGCTGCATTTGGGAGGCAGCCTGGTCTGTTTTCTGCACAATTTTCTGCTCAGGCATCATCCTGTGCAGAATTTGAAGGGGTCAAGGCACAGGCCAGGTCCCCGTGCAGGACCCTGAAGCTTGCCCTCAGGCCAGCTGTGCGCTGGGCACTGCCAGACAGGAGAAACAGCAGCCCACGCTGCACAGCTTCCACCGTGCTCTGACTAAATCGGGCTGACCCCTGGCCGCCCATCCCAGATGGCAGCCCCCTGTTCCTGCTTTAATTTTCTACTGACCATTGATCGCTGCCTACCATAGCATCTATTTTACTTGTTTCACCTTTTTTCCTGGTCTCCCTTCCCTACTAGTATGCAAGTTTCTCCTGAGGACAAGGATTTTTGTCTGCTTGGTTCACTGCTTGTTCCCCTAAAAAAGTGCCTAGCACACAGGAGGACTCGGCAAATATTGGCTCGATGAAAGAACTAACAAGTGGCCAAGGTGTGCTTTAAATCCTGATCCAGGGAAAATGGGGCCAAATGCTACAATTTTCTTCTTGCAAACTTAAGCAGAACCATTTGATGGTTTCTTTCTCCTCCACACAGCAAAGCAGCTCAAAATTGGCACATGAACCATAAAAGCAACCTCTTTGGGAGTCGAATATGAGTCTTTTTAAAACTTTGGCTTGTTTCCCACCTTCGATGAAGCCATTTCTGTGGAAATCTGGTGCCTGCCTTCTGAGGCTCTTACAACCAATGCCATCTCCTTGGGACTAGC
The DNA here is from genome assembly GCA_004027775.1 of Bradypus variegatus. Classification (NCBI taxonomy): domain Eukaryota; kingdom Metazoa; phylum Chordata; class Mammalia; order Pilosa; family Bradypodidae; genus Bradypus; species Bradypus variegatus. The sequence goes on from PVKY010005001.1 coordinate 14,442, forward strand.
TATGAAATTTGTAGGCTCAAGTCCAAAATGAAAATTCAGGCCCCTTCTTCAAAAATTACCTGTAAAGTGGAGTATTACTCTGCAATAAAAATGAACTAAGTACAGATAAATGCTAGAACATGGGTGAATCTTGAAAACTTTGTGCTAAGTTGAAGAAGCCAGTCACAAAAGACTACATATTGTATGATGCTATTCATATGAAATGTTCAAAATAAACATAATCATAGAGAAAAAATTAAGAATTTCAGGATGGTGACCCCGGAGAACTCAACCCACAGGTCCTTGCAAGCGGGTCCTTCTGAGCAGGTCCCCCCACTCCTGCTCTGCTCACAGGCCCCTGAAGCTGGCTTGGCCTCCCTTTGAAAGAGTCAAGTAACAAAGCACCTAAGACAGATCTTGGGGTGTCCGGTTCACTGAGCTCCGCTCCACGTTCTCACCCGGGTCCCCCAGGCCTGGCTGCTCCGCCTCGCCGAGCCCCGTCTACCCTCTGCTGCAGTCTCTACCTGTACTTCCTGGACCCACCAGTGTTTCTGGAACAAGGTGTGGTGGCCGTGGATGTTCTCCAGGCCCTTCTGATGCTCCCTGTTCCCGGGACACGGATGGATGGTGCTTCCTGGCCCTGTGCAGGTGGAGGGGCCGTGGGCCACTCCTGGCTTGCAAGCAATGGGTGGAGGCGAGATGGGTCACTTCCAGGCTGGGGCACGTCATGCGGCTCCTAGACTTTCTGGAACATTCTCTGTCCCCTGGCACAGGGCCTGGCAATATTTGGGGTGGCGGCTGCTCCCGCTGCCTGGGCCCTGTGTGACCACATGGAGCAGAGGCCTCTGTCCACCTGGCATGGGTGATGGGCACAAAAAGAAATGAAGTGCCAGTGCAGCCATGGGATCCAGGGCTGCTTGTTATGCAGCATGACCCACCACCCCAGGGTCATCAAAAGACCAAAGAGTGTATCTTGGGCTCACACTGAAGCTGTCCCCTGAGTTTGTGCTGACAAGAGACCGTGCACTAATTGTGGATTTGCTCATGTCTTTGGGAACATTTCTCAAAGGGCTGCAAAGTGCTGGGCGGTAAGGCCATGAAGAGGCAACTGTGATTTCTGCCTGAGGAGCTTCTATTCCAGCAGGATGCACACATCTATGTTCCATGGAATTGATAAAATGCTGATGAGATGAGCACTGCAAATCCATGATGTTGAACAAGCAGGTGGCTGGGGACCCATTTCTGCCAGGGCACCACGGAGGGCTTCTTGGAGGAGGTGGCCCATACATTGAACAGATATTTACAGAGAGCCTGCCCTGAGCCAGACTCGGGCCTTGGCAGCGGGGATTTATCAGAGATCAAGACAGATAGTGTGCTTGTTCTTAGGGCCAAGGAAGAGAAAGAAGGCTGCACACAAACACACACACACAGAAAACACATATACACACACACCCACATGCATACATTCTTGAGGAGAGGAGAAGTGCTCTGAAATAAAATAAAGCATGATGGAGCAGAACTCCAGAAGATACAACAGGGAATGACCCCTACTTCCCCACTTCCCTTCATATCTGCTCTCTGGGTGGGCTGGACCTACTCAAACTGGTCACAGCAGCCCACACCAGCTCACACAGGCTCACACCAACCCACACCAGCTCTCACTGGCCCACACTGGCTCACACTGGCCCACACTGGCTCTCACCAGCTCACACCAGCTCACACTGGCTCATACCAGCACACACTAGCCCACACCAGTTCACACCAACTCATACTGGCTCATTCTGGTTCTCAGTGGCTCACACCAGCTCACTCATGCTGGCTCACACTGGCTCATACTAACCCACACCAGCTCCCACCAGCCTACACCACCTCACACTGGCTCACACCAGCTCTCACTGGCTCACACTGGTTCACACTGGCTTATATCAGCTCACTCACACTGACCCCACACTGGCTCACAGCAGCTCACACCAGTTCTCCCTGGCTCACAGCACTTCACACTGGCTCACGCCAGCCCACACTGGTTCACATTGGCTCATACCAGCTCACACTGGCTCACACCAGCTCACACTGGCCCACACTGGCCCACACCGGCCCACACCAGCTCACAGTGGTTCACAAGATCAAATTGTGTGTATCTCTTCCCGATTCAGTGACTTCAGGTTGCTAGCTCAAAATCAGCCATGATGAAGTATTTACACCACAGCGATGGGCACATACTATAAATTGGGATTATTTGTTTTTATCCCAATAGCTGGCCTACCACCCCACCCCACCCCCTCCCTACTTTCCAGGGCAATTCTAGGGCCAACTGATATCTTGCTGGTGACTCTCCAAGAATAAAAACTCTCCCAGCCACTTTTAGTCTCAAAGTATGGTCCCAGTGGATAATTAAAATGCCTTGCCCTGCAGGAGACTCGACCTAAAAGCATCATTTTCTCCTCCACGAGGCAGGGGCTTCAGCCTGGGGGCCTCCATGGGGGCAGCTTCTGCCTCCTGTCAGCTTCTGCACTTGTGTTTCTCCGCCCTCTCCCACCCCAAGCTCTAGGCTCCCCTTGGCCCCTCCAGGGTTGAGGGTGGGGGTGGAGACCAAAGGGGCAGGAGCTCTCCCTTGGCAGCCCCCCACAATGGTCTGGCTGGGCTAGATGTTTGAGGCTGGCTCTTTCCAGGGCACTTTGGTGGGCTTTTTAGGCACAGATTCATTGAGAACATCCAGCTTGAGCCCCTTCGGTTTCTGCAGCTGATAGGAAGATGTCAGTGTCCTCGCATGCCTCGGAGGGGTCCTCTTGGGTCTGGTTCCTTTTAAAGCCAGCCCCAGCTGGATCCCTCCCAAGGGCCCACTTCCAGCCCCGAGGAAACCCTCTGACCCCTGAGAATGGGTGCAGTGCCCACTCCCCCCAGCCCCGCTGCCGCCCAGGGCTCCAGCCAGCTGCTTGCTGCCATTGCCTCGGAGGGGATGCCAAGAACCAGCCCGCCCTTCTCCCCAACTCCAGGGATAGGAGCCAGGCCCCAGGCTCCCGGGGGGGCTCCCCGAGCCTCACCCCAGCCATGGGGCCACTGAGGCATGCTTGAGAAGGGAAGGGACCTGCCCCTTCTTATGACATCCTTCTCCAAAGAAACCCCTCTCCCTCCTCACTTGGATGCAGCCCTTTTGTACCCTCAGGGGGACATCCAGTGGAGCACCCCAGACAGGCTAGTCACCCCCTTAGCCAGCCCTGCAGGGGTGGCCTGGCATTCTGCTTCACTGCCGGAGGGTGAGGCCTTGGCCAACACTGGGTCTCAGAGGGTCTCATTATGCAGTGTGCAGGAAGGGCACGGGGCCCTGCACAGAGATGTCCAGGGAGGGAGCGGACAAAGCCGCTCAGATGGAGCGACACTTGCACACAAGCCGGGAGCTGGGAGCTGGCAGGAAGGGGAACCAGAAACAGCCTCCGAAACAAATGCCCACTCCTCATGCATTAGCAGACTCACTGGGCTAAGAAGCTCAGCGGTGACCCTGTCGGAAAAGCAGGCCAGTTTACAGCTGACTGTCACAGGACAGTCCCCAAAGATGATAACTGTTATTTATTGGCTGTGACTTGTGCCGGGCACAAGCTTTCCTAGAAATATGGCCCCTGTTGGCATGAGGACATACCTGTAGTGTTAATTTTTCAGAGAAAGAAAATGACTCACCCAAGCTCAGGCAGCTGCTAAGGGGCAGAGCAGGGATTTGAATCCTGGGCTTTCTGACTCAAACATTCATGTTCATAGCATTG
>PVKY010005002.1:0-18179 GCA_004027775.1 Bradypus variegatus
GGGAAAAGCTGCTGTAAAGGCACAGGGGGCGAGTCGAGCGAGGCCAAGAGATGCGACAGTAGGGGGCAGATGTAGAGATGGGCCTGGAGCGGGGGACAGATATAAGGGAGGGTCCTCAGGGATATGCAGCAGAAAGGATAGAGGCTTTGGGGCTGCTATTGGGATCCGAGCCTTGGGAAATAACCCAAGTAGGCGGTTGAGATGAGGGGGCGGGGCTGTGCAGACAGATACTTCGAGGGGTGGGGCAGGAGCATCCCAGAGACTGAGAAGTTCCTACCTTTGGGCAGAGGCAGAGGAGTGTGAAACTAAGGGGTGGAAAGGAGGGGAAGTTATAGGCACAGCTAATGGAAAGATAAAGACAGGAAAGAGGAGATGTGGCTGGGGAGAAAGGGAGAGGAGCAAGTTTTTTATCACATTCTTCCAAAAGGGGCACAAGCCATAAGGCTACCCCTCCTAGGAGGGGCAGAATTGTGGAGACTGTCTCCCAGAGATTTAGGGAAGGGAGTCCTTTAAGGAGAGGGCTCTGTATGCTCTTTCACCACCACACAGTCTGAGGAGGACATCTCACAGAACCATAAACTGTTGGGCATCTCCCTGCCTCCAGACTTTGTTTTTTGTTTTTATTTTATTTTTTTATTTTTCGTTTTTCTCCAGACTTTGTTTTACCCCCTTGGAATGATTTCCTGGGAAGTCCTGGGCAGGCCTGAGGTCTAACCACTAGGCCCCTGGGTGCTCGTGATTTTGTGTCTAGCTCAGGGGTCATACACCATTTCCTCCTTGTCCCAGGGCCTCTGTTTAAAGCTTTGCCCACCCCATGGGGTGGGGAACAGGGAGAGAATCTCTTAATTTTCCTGTGTAGGGGAGAAGCAGGATATTAGTACCTGGCATATGGAGTAAACAGCTAAATAGGCAGGATACCTGGATTCAGTGGTTCACTGTTACCCTCTCCCCAAGTTTTCATCCTGTTTCTCAGTGAAAATGACACTGAGATAGGATTTAGGGGAGTTAGGAGCATTCAACCTTGACCTGGAAACCCTGACTACAAAAGCTTCAGTGACTTGGGACAGGTTGCTGAGGTGGACTGAAGTGGTTGGGAGGGGTGGGTGGTAGGGCACAATCCTCTGGCCACCTGGCTCCTTTCTTCCCTGCTGGGCTACCTGGCCTGAATCTTCTCTTCTCTCCCTCCTTTTCCTTGTCTCTTATCCTCTTCCCAGGAGGCTGGGATGGATCTGAGAGTCTGAGAAAGATCAGGAAAGAAGATAAGCAGCTTAAAAGAGAGTCCAGACTAAAGGCAAGGATGGAGATAGGGAGCTGTGGTGGACTCAGATGTTGTTTCTAAGGATGGCTTGCTGTTTGCCATCCCTTGTTCCCTCTCTGGTCAGTTTCTAGGCATGGGGTGATAGGGCTACTCAAACTGGGGAGAGGTAGTGAGGTTGACCTGAGGGTTGCTAAAGTGGGACTAAGCTATCCCTTTGGCCAGGTTGGCTGCTTGCCAGTAGTCCATTAGTTGCAAAGCATCTCTGATCAGCTAGAGGGACATAGGCACTGCCTACCTGGCAGCTCGATCCCAGTGTCCTTGGTGGGACAGTCCCATGCAAGGTAGGATTCTTAAGTTTTTCTGTTCTCCACAGCACATGGTGATGAGTTTCCGGGTGTCTGAGCTCCAGGTGCTCCTTGGTTTTGCTGGCCGGAACAAGAGTGGACGAAAGCACGAGCTCCTGGCCAAGGCCCTGCACCTTCTCAAGTCCAGCTGTGCCCCCAGCGTCCAAATGAAGATTAAAGAGCTCTACCGCCGACGCTTTCCCCGGAAGACTCTGGGGCCCTCTGATCTCTCCCTGCTCTCTCTGCCCCCTGGTGCCCCTCCTGTAGGCTCCCCAGGTCCCCTATCCCCTATTCCCCCTGCCCTATTGGCCCCTGGCACCCTGTTGGGCCCCAAGCGTGAGGTGGACATGCACCCGCCTCTGCCTCAGCCAGTGCACCCTGATGTCACCATGAAACCACTGCCCTTCTATGAAGTCTACGGGGAACTCATCCGGCCCACCACCCTTGGTATGGCTCCCTGTGCTCCCTCAGCCTTTCTGAACTCCATCCCTGCCTCTTCCCCAATCCTTTCTTAGGCTGTAGCCCTGTGGGATCAGCAATCTGGGATGGGAGCAAGTTCTGTGGCTGCCTTTGCACAGGCTTGGGAATAACTGCCCCTTTGTATCCTCAGCATCCACTTCTAGCCAGCGGTTTGAGGAAGCACATTTTACCTTTGCCCTCACACCCCAGCAAGTGCAGCAGATTCTCACATCCAGGTATATCTCCATCTTCCTCCTGCCTCATCTCTGGGCAGTTACCCCTTGACTCTGCTCTCTGACTTTCTTCTCTTCTCCCCTTCTTTATTCCCTATCCTGCTTTGTCTCTCATTCTCTTGTATGTCTCTTCTCTGAACCCCGGACGTCTAATTGTCTGTCTCCCCATCCATTTATTCCTGCCCTCAGGGGGCCACATACTGATATCTTTCCCTCTCTGTTACAGAGAGGTTTTGCCAGGAGCCAAATGTGATTATACCATACAGGTGCAGCTAAGGTGAGTTAGTCCTCCCTCCCTGCCCTGCTTGGCCCCCACTGAGGGTGGAAGTGAAATACGGGAATGACAGATACTCCTAGGAGATATCCCTGCTCTGCCATTGCCCTCCCCAGCCCTGAGACCTATTGGATGCTAAGGGCTACAGATATACATGACTGATTATCTGGGGTTCCCTGGTTCTCTCCCAGATTCAATTCCAGATAACTGCTTCCCACCCTTTCATCCTCTCCCATCTCTCACCAGGTTCTGTCTCTGTGAGACCAGCTGCCCCCAAGAGGACTATTTCCCTCCCAACCTCTTTGTCAAGGTCAATGGGAAACTGTGCCCCCTGCCGGTAAATGTTCTTCCCTTCTTCTGGCAGTAACCCCTTTCCTCCTTCAGTTCAGTTCAACAGATGTTAACTATAAACCTATTATGTGTCAAGCTCTGTGTTAGGTGTTGGGATTACAAAGAAGAACAGTCATGGTCCTGTTCTCATGGAGTCTGTGACAGAGACAGACCTGTAAAGAGACATGCCTATGACAGTGCCCAGCACATTATAGGTGCTAGTTTATTGAATGAATCAATATTATCTAGAGAGTGCTAAGATAAGGCTGAAACAAGAGTTCTGTCAGAACCCAGAGGAGGGACATTTATTATCCAGAGGTTCAGAGAAGACTTCTTAGAAGTGATGACCCCAGAGCTGAGAATGGGAGGAAGTGAAGCATCTCTAGGGACTCAGAGAGTGGGTTCCTGCTTCCTTGGTCAATAAATAAGTCTTCCTTTCTCCCTATGAGTGAACTCCTCACACAGCCCTAAACAGGGTCCCAGTTTTGTGAGTCCTTGAAGGGCCCCCATCCTTTTGGTCAGTGAATGAGCTGGCCTTCTCCCCAGGGAATAAGTAACCCAAGACAAGATGTCTTCTGTTGTTAGAGCAGAGTCCTTTCCCAGAGAAACCACTCCTCTGACCAGTCCCTCCCTTCCCCAGGGTTACCTTCCTCCCACCAAGAATGGGGCTGAGCCCAAGAGGCCCAGCCGCCCCATCAACCTCACACCCCTGGCTCGACTGTCAGCCACTGTTCCCAATACCATCGTGGTCAACTGGTCATCTGAGTTTGGACGGGTGAGTATGGAGAAGCCTGGGAATAAGGCATGGGGGAAGTCATCCATTATCCCAGTTTGGGGAAATAAGTTCCTCTTTCTGGGTCTCTCTGCCTTAACCCAATGTCTCTGGTCCTTATGGGGTTAAGGGGTGGTAGTGTGAGAAACAGGCTAATTGTCTCTCTCCTGCCACCTCCAAGTAGAACTACTCCTTGTCTGTATACCTGGTGAGGCAGTTGACTGCAGGGACACTTCTACAAAAGCTCAGAGCAAAGGGCATCCGGAATCCAGACCACTCCCGGGCATTGAGTGAGTAACATGCTTCCCTTCTCTCCTCTGATCTGGATCCAAGTCTTCTTGGCCCTCCAGCCTTCACAGTCAAACCCACACCCCTCTTGTGACAACTTATTTCCCCTCTCATGTGAATGCAAGCCTTCACCTTCCCACTTACTAGTCTGCATGGTCATGAGGTCAGGTCAATCCCAGGCATTGAATGACACCCTTGCACTCCCAATCATACAACTGCTTTGCACCTCATAGACTGTAACTTCAGCCCTGCTGGTATCTGGGTTCTTAGGACTGAGAAGGGCCTTAATGATCATCTCATCTAACCCTTATGTGATACTTCAATTACCTTTGGATCATTTCTGCCCAAGTGTCAGCTTTGTTTAAACCAGCTATGTTTAAGCACCATCAGGGATGGGGGAAATCAAATCTCCCTCCACCCAACTTTTCATGATCCATGTGACATACCCATTGGTCCCCAAAGGCCCTCCACCCTGCTGCCTCTCAGCCAGAGCCATATACTTCTGGCCTCACCAACTCTTGGGCTTACACTCTAACCTTGCTGACTCCAGTGCTCTGACTTTGCTCTTGTTTCAGTCAAGGAGAAACTGACTGCTGACCCCGACAGTGAGGTGGCCACCACGAGTCTCCGAGTGTCACTCATGTGCCCGGTGGGTACAAGGGGAGAAGGGAAGTGGGAGGATGGTTGGGTTAAACTTCTGGATCCTAATGAGCATTCTTAGGGATATTAGAGTGAGGCTTTCTGGGATGTCGGGACTCTGACCAGAGAACTCATATCTTCTCAGCTGGGGAAGATGCGCCTGACCGTTCCCTGTCGTGCCCTCACCTGCGCCCACCTGCAGAGCTTCGATGCTGCCCTCTATCTACAGATGAATGAGAAGAAGCCAACGTGGACATGTCCTGTGTGTGACAAGAAGGCTCCCTATGAATCTCTGATCATTGATGGGTAGGGCTATTCTGCTTCCTCTTACCTAGGAATTCCACTAGGACCCCTTTCATATACATTTATAAACGTTCATGTGTATTACATATGTACAGCTTACTCTCCTCACATGAACCCCAACTCTCACCCGTTCTATCACTTTTACCTGTGTGTGTGCGGGTATATGTGTGTGTGTGTGTAGTGTGTATACATACATACCAACCTTGAGGACTCACTACATACCAGGCATCATGCTAAGCACTTTACATATCTTAGTGCATTAATCCTCATGATAACCCTATGGAATTGGTAGTATTACAGATGAGATAACTGAGGCCTAGAGAGATTGAATATCTTGCTCAAAGCTATATTGTTAGTAAGTGGCAAAGCCAGTGTGTTGAATTGTATTGCCTACAACAATTACCTGGCCTCCCACTAAGCATAGCTATATGGTTCTTTTGAGGGCTGGGTGTGCTGATTTAGCCAGTCCTAACCTCCTTCCAGAGTCTATATTATGGTTCTTGTTCTCAGCGCCCTTTTTGAGATGGTTTATGAAGTTCTGTGTCTCTGCCCCTTCTGTCTTGTTCCTAGTATTATACATAACAGGTATTCAGAATATGTTTATTTTAACACCTAGAACTTCTGCAAGGCAAGTTTTTATTTTGTTTTGTTTTTTTCCAAAGCAAATTTGCACAGCACTTTTACACACTTTATTTGATTCCAGCAACTCAGAGAGGTCAGTAGGGTTGATAATATCCCTGTTTTACAGATGAGGAAACTGAGGTTCAGGAAGGTATGCGGCATAATGCTGGCTACTGTTCCAGCCATCTCCCAGGTCCATGAACTCCCATCTCTTCCCTTCCCCAGTTTATTTATGGAGATTCTTAATTCCTGCTCGGACTGTGATGAAATCCAGTTCATGGAAGATGGATCCTGGTGCCCAATGAAACCTAAGAAGGAGGCGTCTGAGGTTTGCCCCCCGCCAGGGTATGGGCTGGATGGTGAGTGACCCCTCCTCTCCCAGTTGAGCTAAATCTTGAATGGCCTCTTCTCTGAGACGCAGTCTTCTTACCACCCATAGGCCTCCAGTATAGCCCAGTCCAAGAGGGAAATCCATCGGAGAATAAGAAGAAGGTTGAAGTTATTGACTTGACAATAGAAAGCTCATCAGACGAGGAGGACCTACCCCCGACCAAGAAGCACTGTCCTGTCACCTCAGCTGCCATTCCGGCCCTGCCTGGAAGCAAAGGGTATGAGGAAATAAAAGCCTAAGTCTGCAGCAGAAGGGAAAGGGGTGGAGGGTACAGAGATACTTAAGAGGCTGAGCTGTGACTTGCCAGTGGCCCCAGCTCCTTCTCTCCCTTCCCAGAGTCCTGACTGCTGGTCACCAGCCATCGTCGGTGCTACGGAGTCCTGCTATGGGCACGCTGGGTGGAGATTTCCTGTCCAGTCTCCCACTACATGAATACCCACCTGCCTTCCCCCTGGGGGCCGATATCCAAGGTATGTCACTGATCATGGAGTAGGCCCTGCACTGCCATGCCCTCCCCAGAACCAGACCAGAACTCCTGCTCCTTTTCAGAGCCCCTTGGCTCTCCAAAGACATCCACGATCTCAGAAACTTCTTTCTTTTTTTTTTTGAAGGGGTCAGATAGGAGGTTGATTTTGACTTCTCTTTTTTTCTACCAGGGTTAGATTTATTTTCTTTCCTTCAGACTGAGAGTCAGGTAAGTGGCCCTTCTCCTCTTGTAGAAATCTCAGCTCCCTGAAGCTTCCTTTCTAAGCATTGATGGGCCCCCTCCCTGTTTTATCTTCCCTGGAAAATAAGTCCACTTTTCTGTGAGGGACGGGTGACGTGCAGGCAGCTCCTTTTCCTCCTAGGCCCCAGTCTTACTTCCTCAGATTCCCACCCATGCCTTCCTGGCTCTGGTGTTACTTTTCTGTCCCCAAGTGTTCAGTGTAGTTCTGCCTCTCCCTGTTCACCCCCTACCCCTAAGTGCACTTGAGCACCAGGCCTGCCCCCACTGGATATTCCACACATTTCAGACACCCACAAGCCCAAGAACCTAGCAAGCTGGAGGGGCTGTCTTAGGTCAAGGAAAACAAGGGGTGGGGATGTAGGGTAAAGAGCCAGAGAGAGAGACTCTCATACTTCTGAGAGAATACCTTGGGATCCATAGGGATTGATTTACCCCATATGATATTTTTGAGATGAGCCACTGGGAGGTGGGTAAAGTCCAGGTAAAATCTTAAAGTATGCCCTTGATTTCCTCCCAGCACTACGGTCCCTCCGTCATCACCTCGTTAGACGAACAGGATGCCCTTGGCCACTTCTTCCAGTACCGGGGGACCCCTTCCCACTTCCTGAACCCATTGGCTCCCACGTTGGGGAGCTCCCACCGCAGCTCCCCTCCGGCACCCCCTCCTGGCCGTGTCAGCAGCATTGTTGCCCCTGGGGGGGCCTTGAGGGAGGGGCACGGAGGAACCCTGCCCTCAGGTCCCTCCTTGACTGGCTGTCGGTCAGACATCATTTCCCTGGACTGAGTCCCTTGGATTGTGGAACTGTCATTGCCCCCCAACACTGAACATCTGTGATGTGGAGTCCAGACCCCTGGCCACTCTGACCCCTCAGAGGGGGCTGTAGCCAAAGGCCAGACAGACCACCTTGAACACTTCCTTTTGGCCTCATCTCTGTCTGACAAGGCCAGCACCCAAAGGGTTAATGTTTAACCTCTTTTTAAGGACATTTGGGGAATATTTTTGGAAATGTTCTTTAGATGGAGGCACATTCCTTTGGGTATGTTAACCTAAGCTGTGGGAGGCAAATGGTATGGGATGTGAGTTGAGGGAAGGGCTGGATCCTCTCAGCCTTGACTGTGTCTACAGCCTCATGGGGAGAGAACCCTTCTCTTGTCACCCAGATGCTCCCCCCCAAAAAAAAACCCATGGCTCTTTTCCTTCCCCATATCCATTATTTCTTCATGTCCATTCCGTTCCCTTTGGTCAAACAGACAGGTTGAGATAGGCAGACACATGGACAGAGAACTCTATTTTGGGTTGTATTCTGTACATAAACAAGAAAAACCAAAATACTCCAAAGATGACTTCCCTTGACTAACACTTCCCAGTATGACTGAGGAGGAGATAAGGCCTTAGTCCTGATCCCCAGGGGTTTGGGAGCAGGGTCTGGCCTATTGCTTGGGTCTCTCTCTATTTATATATTTAAGTTCACAGTGTTTCTTATGCTAACCAGCCCAGGGTCTAAGCTTCCAGAGGTCGATGGCCCTGTGGTTAGGCCTGGCTCATTCTGCACCTTTCCTGGGAAGTGGGAGGACCCTCATGCCTTCATTCCCAATCTTCTTTTTCAGGCTTTTCCAGAGCCTAGAACCTAAGTTGTAATTTACTTTTCATTCCCAAAGTTGTAGGGAACGTCTTACTCGTAATAAAGATTGTGAATGTTCTGTGAGTGTCATGGAGATGGGCTAGGGAGGGCCTTGTGCACTTCACTTTCCAGATCCCTGGTTTGGAGGATGGGGGTCTATGCTCAGTTTCTCCTTTGCCTGCCCTGCGTCCACCTGAGCTACACTTTCACACAATGAGGTTCTCACATGAAGGATTTCCAAGAGCTGTTCTCCCATGCCCATAAAGTATAAGACTATCCAGCCTACCACTGTGGAGCCCTCAAGTTATTCCTCACTCTTACCTGCCCTGATGTTGCAGCCAGAGCCTGAGGGCATACTTGGTCCCCGTGCTGATTCTCTCTGTGTCCTCTGGTGTGGCTGGGGTCGTCCGCAACAGTGTGGACATGGGCAAGGCCAGAGGTTGGGCTCCTCCATCCTCCTGCAGTTGCAGGGCTCTGTGTAATGACAACTCTTGTGTAGGCTATATGCCTTGTGGTTTATAAAGCACTTCCGTAACTTTTAGGTCATCTAATCTTCCCAACCATGACAGGAGGGGTGTGGGTGGGTTTTAACCTCAGCTTACAGAAAGGAAACGGGTTTAAGGGGGGAGAGTTGGGATTTGAACTTAGGTCTTTAGTGCTGGCTAGTCGGAGCAGGAACCCTTAGAGTTGGATGGGCAGTGTCTTGATATTGAGTGTTCACCATTATCAGCTGACTAACTCCCTAAACCTCCACAACACAAAATTCCATCCTGAGCAGGGTAAAATTCAGATAGAAGCTGAATTTTCAGTATGTGTGATTGATATGTTGGAGGTCAGGGAGAAGCTCTTAACTTACAGGACAGAGGTTGGTAGGTCCTGGGGGAGAGGTCTGGCTGTCTCAGTCCCATCCTCTGTGGCAGCCACTGCCGCTGCTACATCTGGTCCCAGCCACACAAGAGCGCTCACTTCACCTGGGTTTGGTCGGATCCGTGCCTTGGGCCAGACGTGTTGATTCCTCGGTCACAGCCTCTCCCTGAGAGGCCTTTTTGATCACCAGAGACTCACAGGAGGAATGGAGACAGCCATGGGCAGGGCTGGGGGAGAGTCTATTGTATGATCTTCATTATCACTGACCACCCTCCTCTACCAAATTATAGGCAGAAACAGATTGCCTGGCCTCCCCCTGATCTGTTTCCTTCCTCCACTGCTAGCCCTACCTGCAGCTGCTGCTGTGACTCCTGGGAAATCACATGTAGATAGAGAATGATGTGATGGTATTTGGGGAAACCCCAACTCAGCCTAGGCGGGTAGGCAGACTAAGAAGAAAATAGAGAAAAGTGGGAATTTCCTGTCTCTTGAGATATTATTAAAAAAAAACAACAAAAACCAAAAAACCACAAACAAAAACAAAAAACAAAACAAAAAAAACCCTGTTTGGGGTGAAACAAAATCCAGCCAAAAGCTGAGGAACAGGAAGGTAGAGATGGTGCAGGAGGGACCTGGGCAAGAGCTGTGGGTTTGGGGGATCCATCCCAGGCTCCACCATTTCCACTGTAGCCAAAGCAGGTAGTCTACATTTTATAGACTGCCGTGGGTAGGAGTTGTTGGTTAAAGAGAGAGAGACCTATCCAAGGTCTCTGTCTCACCTCCCATAGTCCCAGAGGGGCCCAAGAGAACTGGTCCTGGGGTAGCTGTAGTCCACTCTCTTCCCAAAGCTCTCGAAGCCCTCCGTCCAGCAGCTGGGAGTCAGAGAGGACAGGTCAGAGTGGCTAATACCTGACTCCTCCAAGCCCTTCTGTTTGCCCCTTGCTCAGCCCACACCAAGGTGGTCCCAGACTTAGGTCTCTTGGCTCAGGGCAGGGTGCAATCTGGGTCAGCTTGTTACCTCTTCATCAAGTTTTACATGCCCACCTGCAACAACATTGGGGCCAACAGGTGAATGATGGTGGTCTGACCAATGACCTCACTCGCTGTTTGCTCTGCCCCCTCCAGTGGGCACACAAACAGCTGCAGTCCCTTGTGATTGCAGACCTGCTACATTTCTGCTACAATCCTGGGACCGAGAATAGTTGTGTGTGGGAGGGGCAGGGTGTGGGTAAATTTCTTCACTGAACTTGGGGCCTTGTCCCTAGGGAGCTCACCTGGGGGTACCCAGAGATTGGGGGAAACGTTGAGGGTGCGTGTCCTCCGGGTCAACAAGATAGTCTGGTCGCAAGACTGCAGAATGACGGCCACACCCAGATCTACACCTCGGTTTGTGGACAACTCCGTCCCCGGGGATCTGGGCTGCTGGTCCAGGGCGGCAAACGGGCAGAAAGGGGGTCGCTGACAGGAAGGAGCCACCTGGGTTAAGGCTTCAGAAGCGGGAAGGGGTTGGGGTCGAGTGGGCAGGGATTAAAAAAATTGGGCGACACCACGCGGTCGGAGGAGGCCTAGCCCTGGCGGACTGGCCGGGACCCCAGGCCTCTCGACTCGAGCTCCTCACCCCCCGATACCCGGTCCCTGCCTTCTGCCCTTCACTCCCCATTGCTGGTCCCGCCTTCTCCCGACCTGGAGCGGAAGCGTGGCCGAGGCCCCCGGGAATGGCCTGTCCGAGAGGACGAGCCGTCCTCGTCTCAAGTCGCAATGCGTGGGCCGCGGCCCGAGCCCCGGCCCGGCGCCTAGGAGGCCACACACGCTCCGCGAGAAGCTCGGCGACTCCCGGCGCCCGGACAGAAGTAGCAGCACCTGTGCCGCGGCCATAACTTGGCTCCTACGTCGCCGCGGACCGCGTGGCGCCATCTGGTGGCCCTGTGGCGCCTCCCTTTCGAGAGTTTTGCTGAGTCGGAAGGAAGTCGGGCTTCTCAGAACTTCAGGCGGGACATTTAGCCATAACCCTTGGGGACGATCCATGAGTATACCGTTAATCGATGAGAAACACCTCTTGATCCTCAGCTCCGCTTTTCTTTCTATCTTCTTTAGGACAGTGATTCCCAATGACCGAATGATTTCTGGACTCCTGTATCACCTCCCACCATAGCACTCCGCAGGTTAAGACAGGTATCACCTCAAATTAATTACATCTGTCTCCAAGCCAGACAAAGAAAACATTCTCCATCAAGCCCCCTCCCTTCTTCATCTTACCCAAGGAACAACCTTAAGTGCCGCAGATTCTATCTCTTTAATCTTTTATCAAATCCATGTCTTTCCATCTCTCCAGCCCCCGTCGCCCTAGTTCAAATTTTCTTCATATTCTGCCTGAAATATTACTACAAGTCTCCCAATAGACCTGCCCCCATCAATTCATTGTCTACATTTCTGCCAGAGCGGTCCTTTTTTTTTTTTTTTTCATTCCTTCCCTAAATGTTTGGTACTTGGCAGAAAAGGGTGAGCTGTGACATTTTCATTTCCCCCCATATATTTAACGAACACAAGGAGGAGTTGGCCACTTTGAGATAGAGGAGGTTGGGTCTGTTGGATTCCATGGGCACAGTCAGAAATTGCATTGCCCGTGTTGGAAACCCATTTCATGATAGCAGCAAAGAGGGGATTTCCACTCTGTCCTCAAGGCTCTCAGGCCAATATAACTCTGAAGGAAGCAAATTATCTGTGGCACTTCTCCTTCCTTGACAGCCTCTAGCTGGAAGCACTCAACTCATTACTCTAAAGCAGATGTTCTCTTTCATTAAAAAAAAATAAATCTTTTGAAAAAATTTCAAACCCATAGAAATATTGCAAAAATATTATAGTGGATTTCTTGCAACATACCTTCTACATTAAGGACTTAATTTCTTTAATCTCATTTAATATAATTTTTTCTCTTTAAAATAGTAACTTTATTTATATTGGATACATTGTTTGGTTCAAAATTCAAAAGGATGAAGAG
Organism: Bradypus variegatus; assembly: GCA_004027775.1. Taxonomy (NCBI): domain Eukaryota; kingdom Metazoa; phylum Chordata; class Mammalia; order Pilosa; family Bradypodidae; genus Bradypus; species Bradypus variegatus. The sequence goes on from PVKY010005002.1 coordinate 12,127, forward strand.
TGAGTGAAGAGTCACCCACAACCCCTTGTTCCCCATCATCCATTGCCCCCTTCCGGAAGAAGTCAATGATTTCAGTTTCTTATATACCCTTTCAGAGATATTTCATGTGTATACAAGAAAACATATTTGTATGTATGTATTCTTGTTTTGCCTTTTTATCTTCATGGTAGCATACTATATTAATCTATACCTTGGTTTTCTCATTTGAAGATTATTCTAATTCAGTTCATAAAGGATGTTCTTATTTTTAAAAAAATTGTTTCTGTGTATTTCTTTGTATGGGTGTTCCATAATTTGGTTACTCTGCCCTCTAAAATGGCTGCTTAGGTTGTTTCCAAGCTTTTGCCATACTAACAGTACTGCAGTGAATCACCACATATGTGTGTTACTCTATAGGATATAGTTTGCAACTTTTAATAGAGACCAGAATTGATGTTGTACTATGAGATTATGTCTGGGAAATTTTGCAAGTACAGGTACTTAAAGGTTATTCCTTGTCTGTGTTCTAAGTGCCTTTGATCTGGGGTTTGATAACCTAATCTTTTTTTTTAGTTTTTATTGAGATATATTCACATACCATGCAGTCGTACAAAACAAAGTGTACATTCAATATTACCATTATATAGCTGTGCATTCATCACCAAAATTGATTTTTGACATTTTCATTACCACACACAAAAAAATAATAATAAAAATTAAAGTGAAAAAGAACAGTTAAAGTAAAAAAGAACACTGGGTGCCTTTTTTTTTTTCTTCCCCCATTTTTCTACTCATCTATCCATAAACTAGACAAAGGGGAGTATGGTCCATATGGCTTTCCCAATCACATTGTCACCCCTCATAAGCTACATGTTTATACAATCATCTTCAAGATTCATGGGTTGTGGGTTGTAGTTTGATAGTTTCAGGTATTTACTGCTAGCTATTCCAATTCATCAGAACCTAAAAAGGGTTGTCTATATTGTGCATTAAGAGTGCCCACCAGAGTGACCTCTTGGCTCCTTTTGGAATCTGTCTGCCACTGAAGCTTATTTCATTTCCTTTCACATCCTCCTTTTGGTCAAGAAGATGTTCTTCATCCCACGATGTCGGGTCTCAATTCCTCCCCAGGAGTCATATTCCACGTTGCCAGGGAGATTCACTCCCCTGGGTGTCAGATCCCACGTAGAGGGGCGGGTAGTGATTTCACCTTTCAAGTTGGCTTAGGTAGAGAGAGAGGGCCACATCTGAGCAACAAAGAGGCATTCGGGAGGAGGCTCTTAGGCACAATTATAGGGAGGCCTAGCCTCTCCTTCACAGCAACAGTCTTCCCAAGGCCTCAGCCCATCAAACCACCAGTCCCCTATGTCTGTGAGCACATCAGCAACCATCGAGGTGGGGAAGCCCAACACCCCTGCATTCTCCATCAACTCCTCAAGGGGGCTCTGCATATTTTTTCCATTTTTTTTAATCAACTCTTTTTAAATCAAATATATAAAAAAAATTAAAAAAATACAATAAAAAAAACCACTTCAAACAAACCATAACAAGAGAGTAAGAAAAAGACAATTAACCTAACTACTTTACTTCCAACATGTTCCTACTCTACCCCAAGAAAATAACCTAATATAACAACATTTCTGTGAACTTGTTCCTACCACACCCATTAGAAATTAACAGACCATAGTCATTCCTGGGCATTCCCAGAATGTTAAATTTACCCACGATAGCTTATCTGTTCTTGTTGGGTTATCATCCCCCTTTCCTTAATTGCTCTCTATCACTGGTTCCCCTACATTCTACATTATAAACCATTTGTTTTACATTTTTCAATGTTCACATTAGTGGTAGCATATAATATTTTTCTTTTTGTGCCTGGCTTATTTCGCTCAGCATTATGTCTTCAAGGTTCATCCACGTTGTCGTATGTTTCACGACATCGTTCCTTCTTACAGCTGTGTAGTATTCCATTGTGTGTACAGAGCAATCTTCCTAAAACAGAAATTTGATCATGTTGCTTCCCACTGCTCCCAGAATAAGGTCAATTCCTTATTTAAGGTCAAGTCCCTACCCCTGCCTGCCTCTCCAGCCTCAGTTCTGGCAGGACTGATGCCTTATTTTCTAGGCATATTCTATTTGCAGTTCCCCCAAGAACCAGGCTCCTCCCTGAAGGATACTTTCCCCCTTCCACCTGGAAAATCCTCATCTTTTGATCTACAGATTGTCACCTTCTCTATGATCCTTGTCCTGCTGTCTGACCCTCTTCCCTTTGTTGCCTGTCTTAATCCTTACTTTTCCACTATAGTACTCCTCACTCTCCCCAATATTTCCTTGTACTTACTTGTCTTCTATTAGGCTATATGGCTGAGGCTTATTTATCTTTATATTCCTAAGGCATGACCAAACACCTAGCACACAATAGTTGCTCAATAAATGATGTACACATGTTAAGTGGCTTGATGACAGGGATGGTATCATATTTATCTTTGTATTTTGTGTCTTGCAATTAACTGGCATTCAAACATTTAATGAATTAGAATCATCAGTGATAGGATGAAATTGAAGAGATTATAAAATAATACCTAACTGCTTTAAATGAACTGAAGAGACTTGTTGGGACAAATACATCCATGGTATTGAGAAAGAGAGCTTTAGCACTGCCATGACACTGAGAAAGAGAACTTGAGCATTGCCACTTTTTAAGTACTTGTGGGGAAGAGGAAGGCAGATGTCCTAGAAGCCTGGAGCTGGCAAATGTGGTTTCTATCTATAGTTTCTAGTGTGACTGCTTGGGCTAATTTATCAGATACCCTGAAAACAGCCAACCTCACCCCCCACCCCCCCATAGTAGTCTTCCAAATTTCCCACATAATATGTGTGTGTATGTGCATATGTTTTAAGATTATAGCTCAACAAAATAATTTAAAAAATGAATTGCTTGGGAAGAAGTTTCTCATGGTTAGGATGTTCAAATACAGGCTTGGCTGATTTCTTGGTGGAAACTGATGCATGTGATAAATGATTAATCTAGTTGATTTAAGGTTCTTTCCACTGCTTATATTTGATGAGGGAAAAAGAGAATAATGGGTTGAAGATAGGATCAGCAACCTTTAAAAAATATGTCAAAGTCTTTTCTGATATATCCTGGGTGGTAGGGACAATGAGGGGGTTTCAGCACAAGAATCTGCAACTTATCACACTGCAAAGAATGCATCTAGGCACCTTCTTTATTTTTCCTTCCATCCCCCTGATCTTTTCAGGAAGATGCTTCTCCTGGGTCATGGTCTCTTCATGGTGCTCTCGATGTATGACTCCAGTAGGAAGATGGTTTCATCCACCTGGATCTCGCTGGCATCCAACCTGAATGAAAAAGTTAAATAATGTGCTTGGGACTGAATAGTCATTAGTATACCTGAGATTGGGGTGCCTGTGGCCATGGAGAATTGCTTGGTTACCCTCAGGAGAAGTAATGGGTGGAAAACTGAAGAACCAATAGATCATTCTCCCATTTACTGAGCATCTCTCAAATGCCAGGCACAGTTGGAATAGCCTTTGTCCTGGGGAAGATACAGTCTTACTTGCAACCAGGAGAAAGAATAGCATGTGCAAAGGCACAGGTATAAAGGGACCTGGTGTGTTTAAAATAATGAGAAGCTGGCTGAGGCTTAAAGTGAATGGTGCTTAGGAATAGAAGTGAAGTTTCTCAACCTGATAAAGGTCCTCTATGAAAACCTCACAGCTAACATCATACTTAATGGTGAAATACTGTAAGTTTTCCTCCTAAGGTCAGGAATATGACAAGGATGTCTGCTTTTGCACCTCTGTTCCATATTGTTCTAGAAGTTTTAGCCAGGGTAATTAGGCAAGAAAAAGAAATAAAGGGCATCCAGATTGGAAAAAAGAAACCAAACTATCACTATTTGCAGACGACATGATATTATATAGAAAATGCTAAGGAACCCATGCACAAAAAACAACTCCAAAACAATCAGAGTTTATAAATAAGGTAAGCAAAACTGCAAGATACAACATCAATATACAAAAATCAATTGTATTTCTATACACTAGCAATGAATAATCTAAAAATGAAATCAAGAAAACACTACAATAGCATCAAAAATACTAAAATATTTAGGAATAAATTTAACAAAAGAAGTATAAGACTTGTACACTGAAAACTATGAAACAACAATGAAAGAAATGAAAGAAAACCTAAATAAATGGAAAGATATCCTGCATTCATGGATGGAAGATTTAATATTGTTAAGATAATAACGATACTCCCCAATTTCATCTACAGTGAATGGCCCAGGAGTGAAAGGAAATGAAAATGGAAAGATGGGTTGTTAGGAAGTTGTGAAAGGCCCTATATGTCATGCCAAGGAGTCTGGTTTTTATACTGTAAACATAAGGAGTAAATAAAGCATTTAAAGTAGTAAAGTGGTATTATTCTTTTTAAGATAATAATTTGAGGAGCATTCTAAGAGATGGTTTGGGGTGGGGAGGTGATTGTGAAGGCCTAGAAAAGAGGAAATGAAGGGCTGCACTGGACTAAGATGAAGGTCCAGATTTGTGACACATTACTAAAGAAAAATCATTAGGATGTGTAATGCTTAATTGGTACAGAATTTCTGGCTGCAGTGATGGAAATGTTTTGGTAATGGATGTTGGTGACGGTAGCACATTGTGAATGTAATTAATAACACTGAATTACATATTTGAATGTGGTTTAAAGGGGAAATTTTAGATTGTACATGTTACTAGATAATACACAGGACTGTAAAATACAGTGAACCACAATGTACATGACAGAATATAGTTAATAGTACAATTATAATAATATTCTTTTATCAACTGAAACAAAGGTACCACACTAATGCAAAGTGTCAATAGGTAAAACTGTTAGAGGGGGGTATAATGGGAGCTCTGTATTTTCTGCATGATTTTTCTGTAAACCTACAACTTCTCTAAAAGAAAAGTCAACAGGATTTGGTGAACAAGAGAATGTGTGTGGTGAGGATGTCTTCAGAGTTTCTAGCTTAGGAAAATAGGTGGATGATAATTCTGTTAATTGAGCTGGGGAAGAAGATACTAAATTTAGGATTGCTCATGTTAAGTTGGAGGGGTTTTAGGATACTGAGATGGATTTTTTTTTTTTTGAAGATAGTTTGAAAAATAAGTTTGAAGTTTATGATGCTTACTTGTTGACATTACGTTTCAGGGTCTCTAACTGCTGGCGTTCAGGGGCTGTGATCATCTCCTCTATTTCTTGCAGCTGTGGCTCTTCTGCACCTGTAGCCTGCATAGAAGCAATGATGGCTTCTACCCTCTGAGACTTCTCTAGTAGACGCCTGTCAGACAACACAACTCTGAGGCATGTCCTCGAACTTTGGAAATTCTCTTACCCTCTAACTCTGGGCCATAACTCCCAATTTTGCCAAGTTCCTGGTCAAAGTGGAAGATGTCACCTTCTAAGAACTTTTTCTACACACCTAATTGGAAATATGGCTTCACTCTTGAAACTCTTACTGCCTTTTGCTTGCACTTTAAGTTTGGCGCCAGTGTGCAGACTTCTCATAAATTTAATCTACAAAATTATTTCATTGGGGGATATGTTAGAAAAGTGTAGATTAATACATGAATCATGCCAACCTAAGTCAATGATTCAATGCAACTACAATGGTTACTATCTCTATTGGTATCCATTTCTATATGAAATTTCCAAATTTGAGCCTTTGACCTTGAAAAATGTGAATGACAACTGAAAATGCTACTTACTTGTTCTCTTTGGTTTCAAACTGCCTCCTTTCTATCAAGTTGGCTATGCTCTGAGGGAAGAGAAGACAAGAAATGCATACAATTGTTTAAATCGCTTAGGTAAAATGGGTAAAAGGGGCATGAGTGGGGAGAGTTTCTGTGTGGAGGGAAAGGGGAGATGACCGAGATGGGGTTACCTTGTAGCACCTGTGCAGCAACATGCGGGCAGCTGACAGGATGTTGACAGTATACAAATAGAAGGTCCTAGATGGGGCATGGTCTGGTGTTTTGGGAATTTCCTATGTACGATAGAAAGA
>PVKY010005003.1:0-18181 GCA_004027775.1 Bradypus variegatus
ACAGATTAAACTGCTGAAAAAATTTAAACTTCTCCATGTGAGAAAAAAATCCACTGTAAATAAAGATAAAACAATAAGCTGGGAAATATTTTCAGCAGGATGTATGACAGATATGGAATTGACTTTTATACATAAATAGCTCTTTAAAATCAATACAAATATGCTAACAAAATAGAAAAATTGTAAAAAGAACTGAACAAATAATTCACAAAATAATAAGTACATATGGTCAGCAATCAGGTGAAAGTGCTTGATTTCATCAATCCTGGGATTTCCAAATGCTATATATTCAGTGTTTTTAGGGCCAGCGAAATCTGTAGAGGAAAATACAGATAAAGAAATATTTTGTATACAGCTTTGTATGGAACTGCCAAAAATTGACTCAAATATGGGACTTATTGTGTGCCTCCTGTTTAACCCCTGTGTGTTAAAGAGCACTTGCAATTTTCAAATGAGATGTCAGAACTCATTTTGGTAAATTGCAATATGCTGCTTACTCTGTCTGCCACCCCACATTCTTCTTTACTTTTCTAACATGGCACATGTACCTTACACCAAATTTTAATTTTTTTCTCAAAAAATGTCATCCTCTAACCAGGTACATTAAACAGTGGCTAATAGCACATGCACATACACACACACATTCTCACAAGTACAAACACACACACACACATACACTACTGACAATTTCCATGTCATAAGTACCAGTCCTGCTGAACATGAACTAAGAAGATGATGGAAAGATCCCTGAGGAAAACATCAAGAGATCTAGTTCTGGATCTTGGCTCTCTCACCTATAGCTGTGAGGCAGGCTGTGGATAAGGCAAATTGCTTCTCCAAATGTAAACTGACTAAATCAATATTTTTCCAAGTCAGGCCTATAATTCCAGCATCCCACTCCAGCCCTTCAGAATCAGAAGGTGGACCCAGAAATTGACATTTTCAACAAGCAGCCCAAAGGATGCTTAGCTTTTAAAGTTTGAAAACCTCTGCAATGCAAAATCACCAAGTCCCTTTTACTACCCCAAATCAAGGATTCTGAAGAAAAAATATGCAGGCCGAATCACAGCTCTGTTCTGTACATCTGAGAGTAACCACCTTTCCCCATACCCAAATCTCGGTCCTCAGATCCTTGTTATATTAGAGGTGACCTCTCTTTAGGTTTGTTCTCCCAAACTCATGCATCAAATGACACTCATCGAAGTTGACAGTCTTCAAAAGTGCTTTCAGAAGGCACATAAATTCACCTGAGTCCTCATTATTCAGAAGTTTAATCATACCACAAAGTTAATGGAATCCAATTTGAATGTATACACCTCAACAGCTACATTGCACTGAATTCACAGCCTTCATAAAATGTGGCTCTCAAAATGAATCACTGGCCTAATGGGAAATTGAGACTAGAACGTTGCCTTCTCAGTGGTCACTGTCCAGATCTTCAGCTGCCAGGGAAAGGACCAGAGCTGTCAACACACCACTGTAGCCCAGGCAACTAGCCATGCTGCTTGGAACTTTTCAAAACCTACAAAAATAAAAGTTATTATAGAAATATTCAGATGCTCTTTAGATAGTTTGGACAGTCCATGGTTTATAACAGAAATAATTCTTCAGGGTCTGACTCCTCCTGACAATTTATGACCTTCCATCATTAATCGTCCAGAAATGCCTTGCTCATTGGGTTCTGCTGGCCCTTGCCTGATTGCTATAAAGTATGTTCCTGCAGTTTGGTTTCTGGAGTAACTGTAAATAGATGGTTTGTTTCCAGGATCCCAACCACTCGTTAATTAAGCAGCAGAAAATAACAATGCCACTGGCCCTCCAAATATCCAGCTGTGATCTTCATAATGTTTGGCATCCACTAGGTGAAAACATCTGGATGATTGATTCTGAGCTATGCATCCAGATGTTTCACCATAGCCACAACTCAACTCCAGATTGAAGAAGCAACCCTTGTGAACTCCTTTTATTGGGAATGGCTTTTCCCATTAGCTTTTCCACCTTGGATTGGGTAGCTTTGCCTGAAAGAACCTCAGAATTTACATAAAAACCTGCCTAAATCAATCTTCTCAATGACACTCTCTGTATATGAAGCATTCACAGTCACTGTTAAGCTAAATGGAAGGAGGACTAAACTGATGCTTAATTTTTTTAATGCAGTTGCTAGAGGCCACTTATTCTTAAAAATTTATTTACCTGACGTAGAAACTGTGCACATAAAGGAAGGAGGCAGGGCTCTCAAAATATCCCTTATACTTTTTGAGTCTACACATTTAACCCGTTGAAGTGATTTCATGCAAACACTCCTCTCAAATTCCTATTTTAGAAAATCTTGATGCATAATATATACAGTCTGAAAATGGATTAAACTATATTTGGAGATGGTTTCAGTCTGGCTTGGTTTTGTTTGGTTTTGTTTTTCAAGTGAGCAAAAACAAGGAAGTTTTTTGTTGCCTTTTTTAACCCTTCTCACTCTAAAGCAATTAAGTTGCCTTAAACACCATGTTTCCTGGCTTTTTATTTCCTGTCAAAAAGCCAAGAATGTAAAAAGTTTAATTAAGAGAGAAATGTGAAGTGTAAATTAAACTCATTTTTCTTAGGTTTCCTAACAAAAGCAAGCAAATAGAATAATAAAAACTTCTGATTCACTCCTGAAAGATAATTTGGCAACTGAATAAGCAAAGTAGTGGATTCATACGAAATAGAATGTTTCCTGGTCTTTCAGAGAACCAAGGTCCTAGAGGGAGAGCGGGCCGTGGTAACTGCTCCCCAGCGCATTTCTATCTGTGCCTGATCAGGGCCAGGAAGGGGGAAAGGAGCCAGCCAGGGGGATGTGCCAAAGCCTCCAAAGGAATCACGAGAACTAGGGTCTACAGCTTCAAACTGAGTTTCAACGGGTCAATACATTTGCAATGCTCTCTTTATCATTTGCTTATCTTTGCATGTCATTTGAATACTAAGCCATGATTAAAAATAGAATTATACTTATACTTAGGAGATTTGGAATCAAGCCCTATGTCTGATCCATTCACTGTGGTTGGCTTCATCTGCCAGGTAAGGAGAATCAGCCTCGCTCTAGCTACCTATCTGTATCCTGGAGCCATTGAGAAGGACAAATGAGAATGGTTGATAAGTACGTTGTAAAGTCCTGAACTTCATCAAAGAGTTCAGAGTTTTCTCCTGAGTAAATGGTGACACCCTCGGTTCTCCTCCCCCATCCTTTGTCATCCAGGTTTCCCCAAAGCCACGGGAAAAATGAAGAGGCTGTTCTAAGGGGAGAGATGACCACTTCTGGGGGGCTCCATGTATGTGGCGCCAACAAGAGCCTTCAAACTGACAAGGCCCCCCACCATGACACTTAAAAACAGGGCTTCAGATAAATGCCCAACCCACCCCCCAGCATATCCCACGGCTTCTGTTCTGCACCATTGCCCTTGACCCACCTTGCTCCTGGCCTGGTGACTAACGTTTTGCTTTTGTTTGCCTCACCCCTCTAGCTTAGTAGTCAGTACCGGTTATCTGGTTTGGGCCTAATGAGTCTTTTCTTCCTGATTCAACTGATGTGCTTAATCACACTCCCTTTCCCCAATCCAACTTGGGCCCAGGCCACACCCTGGGCCCGTGAATGGGACAAAGATGGGGCCCTGCAGCAAAACAGGCCACGCGGGTCTTCCTGCTGGCATCAGGAAGATTTTCTCTTTTGGAGCCACATACTTCGAACAGTTGGACCCTTTGAAATTCTATGGAATGGGGACCTTAACGGACGCGGGAGAAAGCGACAGTGGGGAGGGCTGCCCCCTCCCTTCCCCTCCCCCTCTTCAGCGCTACCACCTGCTCCGTACGTCATAAAACGCAGGAGTCCTGCTCCCCACCTCTCCAGACACACCTTGATTCCGTGAATGGAGTGTTGCCTGGGAGAACGGGGTTAATTAAAATTAAAATTCACTACCATAATGTCATTATAATGTAGGCTTTTACTAAACTGTTCAGTTTTACTTATCTCTACAATGCTGTGAGAGCAAGGACTCGTTCAGAGGAGTATTCTTCAGAACCCAGCACAGCGCCTGGCACCCAGTTGGTGTTTAAAATATATTCGTTGCCAGAGTGAATACATAAGACGAAAGCACAAAGAAATATTGGAAAGATCTCTTATTATCTGATGTTAATAAAGAGTAGAGTAAATGATTTAGAGAATCAGTATCCAGCCGTACAGCTCGCTAATACATTTTAAAATGTGTTGATGCTCATAAATCCAAAATAAACGACCTGTAAAATCACTTAAGAAGAAATAATACGCATTTAATCAGGCTTCCAGAGGAAACTCTGAGGAAAGAAGCGGAGAACTTCAAGAAGAATTATTAAATCTCTTCGAATCCAATCACTGGCTGATCGCAGACACACCACATGTCTCTCTGCCCACAGGACTGTCACTTCAGGCAGCCTGGCTTAGTCCTTCATTAGGAAACCCTAAATTACAGCCACCTCCTAGAGCCAGGGGGAAGGGCTGAGAAGGGCAAGTCCTCTTTCAGTTCTACCCAGAGTGCTTTTCCAGATCCCACAGAGAGATCTTAAATAAAGGAGGAGAAATTGAACACATCACCCACACACTAAAGTCAGCAGCTTCAAAGTCTTACATGTAGCTTTAGTGTCAAGACAGTAGGGTCCTTCCTCTAGCAAATACAATGCAAAACACTGTGAAATGCTGGTCTGTGCCTCTGCTTTGTAATACTGTTGAAGATCCTGGAATTTAATGGGGCTCTAGTACCTTCAGTTCCATCCTGGATTTTACCTCCTCGTCTACTAATGAGTTACTTTACCTTTCCCGGAGTTTGATTAAGGTCCTGGGGGTGGTAATAAAATGGATCCATCTTTTTGTTACAAACTCAATTAGCACAGGTTGGAATTGCTCTCTTCAACAAAGTTAAATAAATTGTTAATGAGAAATTTACCTTCCCTTGATTCTCTGGTTGCTTGATTAGCTTGGAGTCAACAGTATTAAAGGAGAAGATGTTTATTAAAGCTTAGGGTATTTGCTGGATTGAATGCTAAAAAGAAGGTGGCAGGATAGAGCCACCGACTGCCTGCTTCCAAAACCCACAGGGGCTTTGAGTTCTCGTTCTGGGTCTCCTCATCTGAGAAATAATGATTTACCTGGCAGGTAAAAGTACCACAAATTTCTGGATAGCATCTAAAGCTTCTGTTTTCAGCCACTGTCATGACAGCATTTTCTAAGCCAGATGGACGTTAGCCTTGAAGGGCACCCCAGTTGCAGGTGAGTCAAAACCAGGCTAAGGATTACCTTTCCTCCCTCTGCTAAGGAGGGAACGGAAACACCCCCACCATAAATGCCAGGGTTATAGGAGGGAAAGCCATTTACCCAAGAAAGTTTCCATGCAGACCTCAAAGCCACCTGCCCAAAGAAAATAACAATATCCCTTTGATGTGGTCTTCCTAAAATGCCCCGTCCTAATATCCAGGACCAGCTCTCACAAAGTCTCGAGGTCATTCAAGGTTGTTTTCAACTCCCTCTCCATTTCTCCCACTGAAATGTTTTCCTGGCACCCCATCACCATGCCCCTATGGGTAGAATCTTCAGGCAGGTTCACCCTACTCTATCCCAACTGCTTTGAAGCTGTAGCATGGCTCTCCAGAGGCAGAAAGGCTAAAGAATCCCCTACAGGTTCCAACGACACCTAGCCTCGGCCAGACATTACCTCACAGGACTCCGAAGGCTGCACTCGGCTTCTCTGCCAGCCGGCTCAGCTGTGGAGACCTGCGGGCCTGTCTCCCGTCAGCCGTCACAGAGATCGCTGGGCCAGACACTGGCTCCAGGGCTACAAAGAGGCAAGACAAGGGCTTCTATTATGTTGGCACACGCTGGGATAGACGCGGGGAGCCCAAAAGCCAGCAGTCATAGAGGTGACTTCCTCATCCCCCAGCTTGACTATGGAGGAGGTAGCAGCTCCTGAAGTGTTGGGGGAGCAGTTCTGAGATCTTGTTCTGGGGTGCGATTTCTCGAAATTCGCCAGCATTTCTAGCGAATTTTCTAAGCCCCTTATTCCTTGTATGAAATACCTTTCTGCAGGCTGCATTCTGTGCATTCTGTTATCTGAAACTAAGTCCTAAAGAAACACCTCCCGAGTGACTTCATTCTCCGCCTCCCATCACAATCAGTAGTTAATAACGAATAAAGTAACCTCCCATGGGTAACTGCTTTAACCAAAGCAAAAGATTGTGATGGTGGATTTGTAGCCATCAGTGACCTACAATTTTGATGGGGCTATTTTTTTTTCCTAGATGAAAAAACAAAGATTTTTCTTTAACTGTAAAGAAGTTTTTTTTATCATTGATGATGGTGATGGTAATGGTGGTGGGGCAAGAGAGATGACCTTACTTGTAAGGCTCACTGTGTCAACAACTCCAACTGCCCACTGCCACCCCCAACCGTTGGACCAGAGCCGGAAACACCCTGGCCATCTCCCTGGGTTCTCACCTCTCACTGAAGACCCCTTCTAGGGAGCTCTCGGTACAGGCTTCTCCTCGGAAAGAGAAAACCTGCCTCCTAAAGGGATGAGCATGATTTCTCGCATCTCCCTGAATGCGGATGGCACACTCTCAGAGAAAGGACAGAGAAGCAGACGGGGAAAGAAGGCAACTGGGTGGAGGGCGATGATGGACAACGTCTGTCTCCACATCCACAGGCGTCCCTGGCCTGCTGCACTGCCGAGGACCATGCCAGGCACTCGTGGTGGGGAGGCGCAGCTGTTCCGGGCCTGCTGGCTCTCAGTACAGGTGCAAAAGAAACACCATTTCTTGATAACTTGCTGTTTGCCAGGTATTCAGTAAGGGCATTCTTTACATTAATTTCATTCATTCAAAACACTGCTTTTGTTTTTGTTTTAAGATGGATCATTAGATTTCTGTTCCCGCATAGAGAGAGCTGGACATGACACTGATGCTGACATAAAACGTTCTCAGTCGTGATTGAGACAAGTGCTGCTGTCTTGTGAGGGGAGGAGGAGTGCAGGCACAGCTTGATCTGGGAGTTTGTGGGAGGCCTGGCAGAAGAAAAATCATTCCAGTCCGGCTGGGGGCTGAGACGCAGCAGCTGGCTGAGAGGGAAGCACCAGCAACGACCTGGGATTGTAAGGTACATATGTCAGTGACCTCCATATCGTCATCTCCAGTCTACACATGAGGAAGCTGAGATCTGGAGAGGTGAGGCAACTTCCCAAGGTTATGCAGACATTGGGTAGGCAAGATTCACACCCAGGGTGAACCTAAAGACAGTGTCCATAAGTACAAACCAGCCTCTCCAGGAGGCTCGAGGCCATCCCTCCTTCAGGAGCGGAGGATAGATTGTCATTCACTCACTCTCCTGGGCTCCAGACTAAATTAAATTGAAAACCTGCTATTTCAGAAGCAGACGTCCTGGGTGCCTTTTGGGGAATGAAACCATCTTTCCTCCTCCTCAGGGCCTTTCATAGCTTTATGGTGCAGTCCCAAGCTATCAATGATTGTGGAAAAAACGGAGCTTTGCAGTAGAGGGAAGAGGCTATTCAAACCGCCCCTGATTTCTATAAAAGAGATCTTTTGATCTTTGGAACAGCCAAAAGGGCAGTTTGATCTTCCTCAAACTCATTTATTTTAGATTCTTGCAAATTTCTTTTCTGTAGGTTTATTTCCTTAGAAAACTCAATATTCAATTGAACAGTGACTTTTATACATTGAAACGCAATATTGAATAGCTGAAGCCTAATAAATGCCATCCGGCTATATGAGATATTTTAAAAATCATAAAAGGGCCGATTGAGCCTGATCCAGGCAAAGATGACAAAGCGAATTCAATGCTCCTTTTGAAAATGAGTCATGGTCAGAAATACTTTGACCAAAAGCATTTCTTTGAATGCCAGAGGTAAATTTGCTCACTTTCATTTTCTGCCTGGGTTTCAAGTCATCTCTGCGAAACTGAACAAAATCAACTCTGAGAGGCCCTGGCAGCTGTTCCAGATGTAAATGTGGACAGGCTAGTGAGGTTGGGCCTATTCCCTTCTATGTGTTATTTTCAAATTATGTAGATAATATTCAGATATGGGTTGATCAGGCTTTGGGTATTTTTTCAGGGAGGAGTAAATCGCTATTATCCTCTGCTGCATTCACATTCCCTTTCTTTTACTTAGACAGAGGATATTCTATTGTCATGAATCTCCAAATTACTGGCAAAGAGAAAATCTGACATATGTTCCCAGTCGTGAGGGGGGTAGGGGAGGACAGGCCCAACATACTCAATTGATTAGCCAAAAGGAGCAGCCTTTGATGCCAGGGAACCTTTCCAAATTTCATTTAAGACTCAAACAATATGTGGGAAATCAAAGTTCTCAATCAGACCCTCTGTCCACTCTAGGTGCAGCCGTAGAGCAGTGAACATTTAGCTATTTGTAAATGGTTACTCCGCTTGAGAATGTTTTCCTCTCACAGCACTGTCAAAATAAAGCCCTTTGAGAATATGGACAACACCATTCTCTGTCTTCTTCTTGCCCTATGTACATTTTCCCTTTCGCATATATGATTTAGGAAAATGCAGATTAACATTGCCAAAGAACCATTTTTTATAGCAAACTTCACCTCAGTGTGAGCTTTTCAGAAGGTCTGATTTTATAAACTATTATAGGAACTCCCTGGGTTTACACATTCCCAATATCAGCTGGAGGATGGATTGGAAACAGGAAAAAGCCTGGGGACAGGAAGACCAGGAGGGATGTCATATGCCCCACGAAGGAGAAATGAGAACCAAGTGGGAGAAGACAATGGAGGAAAAGGAGGCTGGAGATGGCTGGAAGAATTTGAATCTCACCCTTAGAAATAAAAAAGTTAAGAGGAGGAGCCAAATTTGGTGTCAGTTCAGAGACTATGGTTTGGATTTTGGATGAATTTGGTTTAAGTGGCTCTTTGAGTACCCATGCAGAAATATTGAGTAGAAGTCTTGGGCACTGCCCATGAGCCTGGATCAGTTCAGTATATAAGCAGATGTTCCTCCTATAAACAAGAAAGGAGGAGGTTCCAGAAGGGGCTTCCTTGGCTTTGGTCTACTCTGCATCTAGGGTACCTCACATCTAGGGTACCTCACCACCCTCAGTTGGACATTGCGCTTCTGCTCATCTGAGTACCATCAGGTCTTTATGCTGCTTTCTAAGATAGGCATCAACCAGGTGGAACCACTATAGATGAGGGTTGTCTAGTGGTGAAGGGTCTGAAACAGCAGTGAGCCCCCTAGGGTGGTTTAGTCCAAGAAAGAAACACTGCCGACTTGTCGGCAGTGAAGAGCCGTCCAGAGGGATTTGATGTGCCCTTGTTTTCTCTAGAGGGCAGAAGAGAGACTCGGTGGTAGTTACAAGGGGGAGTGGAGGACAAATTTTGGCTCGGGAGGCAGAATTCTCAAATTACAGAACCCCCAAATACTAGTGAGTTACCTGTAATGAAAGTCATTCAGGTGAAAGCTGGATGTCCTCTACCTACAAGGGAAGTTGTGGAAGAAGGGACCTCACATGCCTGCAATATTGGAACCAGAAGGGACCCTCAGGGTCACGTAGTCCAAGTGTCCATAAGGCCTAAGAAATTCCTGACCGACCACCTTAGGGCTTGCTGCCCCATCTGTAAACATGCACTTTCCTATGGTGCCAGATCCAAGAATGATCTTTGGGAACCGATGACAAAGGTAGCTTTAGTACATTGGAACCCTTTGATTTTAGAATCTTTGTTTTCCATCTTTATACCACCATAAATGACTTCCACATAAGAATGTCTCTTAGGGATGGGAATGCTCTCCCCAGCTTAAAAATATTGGTTGATAACTAATGTCTATGAAAGAACTCCCAATAGAGAAAAACAAGCAACTCAAGAATACCGTTCTGAGCCAGAATACTGATGTGACCACATCTGTCTCTAATGGCCATTAACTTTCCAATAAGCATTTTGGGGGCAGGGACTACTTTTTCCTTAGAAGGAAATGGAGGCTTCCTTTCTTTTCCTTTCCTTTCCTTTAAGGACATTTAAAACCAAACAATCCAAAACAAACAAACAAACAAACCATAGATTTCTAGACACTCACAAACATATTTATAGGTTTCTTACACTCCAAGGGCTAGAACATACGGGAACATGTTCCAAGCGGAACACAGATATGCAACAGGAGATTGCATTCAAGCCATGATACGAATATCAAAGAAAAAACAACACCATACAAGTTTCAGAACAGGCGCAGGCCCTGCATCCAGGATTGCATCAGTTTGAATAACACTGCTGTGACAAGATTGCCTTTGTCACTCAGTTAGAGCCTCTTGTCTCCTTTTATTCACTTTGCTGTTTTCCGATTGTAATTTTATCCAGAGATTGAATCAAGCTGTAGACTTCTTATGGAATAGAACCCTTAGACACTTATCCAAAAGCAGTTGGGGCAACGTTTTCAGTGTCTGGAAGAAAAATGTTGGGACTGAAAGAAAAGCACAACAGAGCTTGTAAATATATAAATGGCAGAGAGACGCTGCCCACCTAGCTAAAGTGGGGAGAAAATAGGAGTCAGGATGCTAAACACCAGGAGAAAAATGGAACACTCTGACTTCAAATTAAGTAGGATCCACTCTCCTCTCAGCATTTCCCCCACTCTGCTGCAATCCTTTGCAAGACAGACAACCTGCCAGTTGCTCTGGCAAGACTGTGTCACCAAGCAGAATGGGGCTATCAGCACAGCTGTTTGTTGTACTCGTTAATTCTGAGATAAAGTTAAATAAAAAACCGTTGCAGAATCAACACTAATCTCAGCTGCTGCAACCTCAACTATCCAGTGATCTTCTAAGTAAGCAAGACAATAAGCAGCCGTGGAATCCCAAAGCAAAAACGTTATTTTGTTAAGTTCCATTTGTAAATAAAGAAACAGGGTATAGTTTGGGTGAAATGTTCACTGATAATAAACCAAAAACTCAGTATTTGCTCCCTCAAACCCTTGTCCCCAAACTTCCTATCAGTAAAATGCTATCAAAACAAGCAAGTAAAAATGCATTCCTATTTCAGTGTAAGATAAAGCTCTCAGAATGTCAGTTTCATCCAGTTTGGCCTCTCCAAGAACGTGCATAGTTCAACTTCGATAGACTATGGTGTTGAGAGGATGTTCTTTAAATGAATTTTCAGATTCACTGGAGGCTAGGTAGAAAACATTTTTTCTTTTTTTATTTTGGTAGGAAACCAACAGAAGATATTGATGGAATGAAAATGACTTTTGTCCTGGGGACCCAGCCAGGAACCTAGGTCCCTCGGCAATCCCTTGGGAATTTGTATGCAAAAGAAATCCTAACAAATAATAGCTGATTGTGAGTTCTGCTTGCGTCCTAAGTAGTGTGCTTCGACTGGGTGAACTGGAGATGTCTGCTCAGGACCTCTGGGTCCCGCTCTGCCCATCGGCCAAAACCCAAAACTTTTAATTAAGATTTCAGAGGACAAAAGTGTAGAGGAACAAACATGCACAATGAGAAGAAAGGGCAAAATGACCTTGCCATATCCCACATGAATGTGATAAGCCCCAAACTTTGCCAGCTTCAGCCTTGTGAAAGGAGAGAGCAGATTTTTACTTTTTGTTTGTAAATATGGTTTACAGCAAAAATGGATTTCACTTAATGGACAATTTTATACTTTTTTTCATTGAAATTTTGCTGTATACAGATCAGGATTTGCATGTTATTTCTCCATGTCTTTACCAGCCCTGTCACTATGGGTACCATCATCATAAAATATTTTCAAGCACAATAGTTCACAGCAATAGACCACAAAGCCCAAGCTTGCAGTCGAGTAACTAAAACGACAGGGCTAGTTCAAAGGTAAAAGGACAGCGGTTTCAAGATTTAAATCATTAAAAACACCTCCTCAAAAAAACCTTTGCGTTTCTAAGAAAGATAAGCAAAATTTATTTAAATCTAATGAAGAATACTTTTTATAATAAGTACATTGCCTTTTTGTTTTCAATGTAATCATAAAATGGATTCTTATGTGACAAAGGAACACTTCATGTATAATTGAGGCACTTACATAAACAAGAGGTATGGAATATGTATTTCCATTAAAAACTTTTTGCTTAAAATTTTTGCAATTTAATATGCATTAGATCCTTATCTAATTATCTTAAAGGTTTGCAGTTTGTATCTTGATTTGGTGACAATGAAAGGTCAACTCTGATATCTTTGAAGCTGTGGCCTTTGAAGCTGGCTCAGGAGCACAGCTCCCACATATAACACTGTTTGAATGGGAGAGTATTACCGATTGTTCTGTGATGTACCTAGTGATCTAGGTCCAGGAATACAAAATGTGAATACTGAATCCTTCTGAGTGAAACCCCTGCTTTAACCACTAAAGAGCCTTCCAGGATTCAGGTACAAAGAGCAATTGAATTTGTGGGTTACGGTAAGCAATCACCGTTGCACTATGCACCACAGAGTTCATTGGCACTCCAGGGAGGGAAAGAGGGATGAGGGATGAAATTTTCCATTGTTTCTTCCACCAAGACAAAAAGGTTGATGCCGAGTCACCAGAGCACTTCAAAACCATGAAATTCCAATAGCCTGTGACTCCTTTCGAGTCCTCAGCCCCCTAAGGAGGCAAGAAGTTGTCTCCAAAGAGAGTACAGAGGGCTTGACTGTTCAGATCTGGGTGTGAAACTCAGTCAGTGGCAGTTCTGAGGCTCGATTCCACAGTTCCAGGAGCTCTTCGTTACTCTGAGCTCACAAGCACCACATCCCCCCATCCCCCACCCCCTCCAGGTCCCAGCCAGTTCCCCTTCCGACTGACAGCTTACCCCACATGGCCCAAGAGATGGTTGTGAGAGTGTGGATGCATCTGCGTCAAATCATCACCATTCCTGGAAGAAGGTTGCCAAGCACGTGCTCAGCCCACATATGAACCAAGGTATACACAGCAAGCCCACAGCATGAATAGGACCTTGGAAAAATAAGTAAAACACACCCTTGCTTTCTCCTCTCATGAGTAACCACCTAAGACAAATTACGTGGAGGCAAAACACATGCAAAGAACTGCAAGCATAAGGCAAAGCCACAGAGGAACAGAAAGCACTGATGTCGCTAATAAAAATACTGTGGTATTTTGTTCACCACTAAATTAGTCAGAACTCTATCAATTGTTGGTGACTGATGAAAATGCAGTGCAAACTGGTTACAACCAAAGAGTGAATAAACTTACTACTAAACTTTCAAATTCAAGGGACATCGAGCTTCAGGTGAATCCAGGCCTTCAAATGATTTTCATCATGTCTTCAGTCTTGCACCGTTTCTTGACTGTGGTCAGTCATGTGGGCTGAACCCAAGGTATGCGCAGGCTCATCAGAACAACACTGATTAAAAGTGGGGAAGAGGGAAGTTTCCCAAAGGAAAATTGGAAGGTGAAGGCAAAGTCAGGGTAAAGGATATTGGGCAGGCAAACCACAGAGATCCACTTATCCACCAATACTCAGATGCTGTTCTGTAGATTGGTGGAAAAGTCTACAATTCTCTGAACACTCTCCGTGCCCTCAGCGGCATCTGTTCGTGAGTGAAAGGATCCAAGACTACACCAGCCAGAAGGCACCATGTGCATCATTCATTTATTCAACAACTATCTCCTAAGCGCCTCCCCAGAGCAAGATATGCACAGTGTGGTAAGGGATAGGATAGGGAATGATAATAACAACTAATGGTTATTAAGTGTTCATTAGGTGACAGACACAGCAATAAACCTGTTTACGTATTTTTAAGGGTATTAAGAGAGCACAAAGGAAGAAATCCTAGCCCAGATTTGGGGGATCAGGGAATGCTTCCCGGGGGAAGTGAAATCAAAGCTGAGGTCTGAAAAGTGAGTAGGAGTTTAATTAGTCAAAGGGAGAAGCTGGGCAGTTCAAGCAAAGGAAACAGAACATGCAAATTTCCCCGAATCAAGAAAAAGTACAGTGTTTTAGAGGAACAGGAAAACTTGTATAAACCCATATCATTTATTAATATAAATATCCTCGAGGGCAAGAACTGTTCTGTGTTCACCTTGCTTTGTGATCCTGAGCAGGTCACTTTAATCCCCTAGGTCTCCCTTACAAAGAAAGTTGTTATAAAGATCAAATGTAATAATGCATGTGAAATACTTTGTGAAGCTAAAGTCATCTACGACTGTAAGACACAGGCAGAGAATCGAAAGAAGTACATAAGTTTGTAAAATCGTGTTTAAGGAAAGATGACAGGTTCCAAAGAAAAATGTACCTTCGCTATATAATAATTGTTTGGCCACTAAGGCATACTTTTATTCATTTGGAAGGTTTTAAATTATAGTTTCTAGACAGTGAAGACAGGGGTCATGTGTCCTCTGCATCAGGGGCCAGAAATTCAAAAAGAAGGAGCAGGCAGCAGGGAAGAGTGTGCTTCTAGGAAAACAATAGGAGTGTTCAAAGAATGTGGGTACAACCTAGTGTTATAAAAGCATCCCTGGCAAGACAGAGGGATTCTGAGATTTTAAAAGAAAATGAAGAAAAATGACATGTTTTAATGTTCTAAGAATATTATCAAGAAAAAAGACTTGCTTGGAAAATACCTGAGGGGAGAAAAAATAGAGGGCATGAAGCACGTATTGAAAATTTTGAATTCTGAATTTATGAGAAGAAGGAGAGGAAACAGTTTGGGAGACCTGTGCTCTTAGAATGTCAACATAAGGTATGTTTAAGTTGTAACCCGGGCCAGAGAGTCATGAATAATCAGTTTGTCTTGGAGAATTCTGGAACTATAAACAAAAGGATACAAAGAATTGTCCAAGGTAAATATTGACATGACTGAAGAGGAACTAGAAAAACTTTTAATGAAGCCAAAAATACTGCATCTGGGGAAGATGTTTCACATTTTATAATAAACACTCGGGTACAGAAAGTTTAAAGACGGGTAAAAATAGTGTCTACTAGGTTGAAAAATGGACTGAGAACAAAGGCCTTCTCAAACTTAAAACAGGGATACCATAAAAACATTCATATTCATTTTTAAGCCGTGCTATTTCTTAAATTAAAGACAATTCTCTCTGCCTGATACCTATTTTCCCACAAAGAGGAAAGGATTAGTACTCATTTCCTAAACCAACCATCTAGTTTATATTGTGGCCAATCTGCAGTGGCTTCATCTTCAACTCCCAGCTGCCCAGGAGCAGAATGACCTGGGGGTCCGCACCCAGCCGGGCCTCTTCTCTACTCAGGCCTAAACCCTGCTGTTCCTGCAGCCACGAGTCTCCTGGTTCGCTAAGGCGTGCCCCTCCCCGCCCCTCAAGGAGAGCTGGGGAGGGACTTTGCTCCCACCTTGCTTCCTCCCAGAAGGATGTTCAGGTGAGGTAACCTGAAACTTAGAATAAACAGAAGCCCATTATGGCTGCTCAGTGGGAGCCAGTGAAGGATCTTGTCAGCAGAGCAGCGCCATGGCAACCAGTTCTTCAAAGCGGTTTTTTGAAAATACAAGGCGAATTTCATCTGGAAACATCCCAATTACCCAATTAGAGTAAGCTGCAAAGTCTTTTTAGAATAATCTCGGATCACAAGTGAGTGACTAGCTCAAACCCAAACCATTGCTTTCGGGAACTCAGAGAATGCAAGTTTGTTGGTACTGTATTCTGGTAGAAAGACAGTTTTTTATTAGCAGGAGGAACGAAACCAGTCTACATTTCCGCAGGATTCTCGGTGCTAAAGTAGCATATTACTATATCCCATTGGGAGCCATGAGACAAGGATTTTATTTTTCCCACTTAGCAGATGGGAAAACTAAGGAGCTGTAAGTAGACTCATCCCTGGGGGATAGGAAATGAGACTGGGGGGGTGAGGGTGAATCTGGATTTCTCTCTTTTGTTTTTTGTGCAGCTTCAAAGAGTTGGGGAATTCAGGCTGTAGATCCTGCCTTTAAAATGTCTCATACATCACCTCCACTCTCACACCTGCTGTGCCAGGTCAGACTTTCAGCGTCTGGCTCCTGGTCTGGGCAGGACCGAGGCAGGACATATCACCCAAACACAGGTCAGATCACAGACTTCCCTACGATGAAGCCCTTGAAGCTTCCCGGTGGCCTATTTTTTAAAAGTTCACTCTCCTTAGGATGGCCGTGAAGTCCCCTCAATGTGCAGGTTTAGCAGAATTTTCCTACACCCTCGCCCAATACCAGCCAGGCCGTGAACATGCAACACTCTAGAATAATTCCCTGAGATGATCTCTGGCAACCTGAAATTCACTTCTCAGCATCCACTTCCTTCCAAAGTCCTCCCCAAGCCTCAGGGCTGGGGTCCAGGGCTGCCAGTTCCAGGGGGCATTTCCCAGCCCCTCTCATGCATGGCCAGGACTGGAGAGACACCTGTCACGTGCCAGGCCCTGTGGAAAAGCACTTCTCCTGCATTGCCTCATGCCCTCCTCACGACCAGCCTGTGGGACGGATCCTCTTATGGATCCCATCGCATGGGGGAGAAACCGCAGCCCAGCGAGCAGAGGACATGTGGACAGGGGGCCGGCGGGGGGTTGCCTTATCAGAGCAGCCCGTGCCTGTGCTGACCCGCTTGGGGTAATCTTTCTTTGCTCTGCACTGTCGTTGCACTTGGCACCTCATGGGTAGCACATTTATTTCACTCTGCTTTTAAAGTTGGGAGGCAGAATGCATCGTGGTAACCCTCTCTGTGCTTCAGCTTCCTCCTCTGTAAAATGGGGATAATAATTGATTATGTGCTTTGGTTTATAAGGATGCTATGAGCTGCTACATTAAAAGAAAACACTTGGAACTATGCTCTGCACATCTTAAGTTCTTAATGTTTGCTATTAATTGACTAGGCAGATTACTGCTTCCCCAACAAGAATCTGAGATCCTCTCTCCCAACAAACCTGGCATTCTGCATATTTTGGGTTCTCAGTAAACAGCTTTTCAAATATTAATTGAAATAGCCATAATCAACAGTTACCATACATCAATCATCCCTCTTCCCATCACAGTTAAAATAAAACCCAAGTTCTCTGCCCTGCCCAACCCTCATGTCTGCCCTGGCAGCTGACTACCTGCCCAAGCTCATTCCTACTTCTCCCCCTCTCTCCCTGGCCCTCCCACCAGGCTCTGACCACCTTGCCTCCCCTCACACAAACCACACACCTGTCCCAGAGGCTCTGCTGTTCACTCCACCTGGACCCCTCGTCCCTCGGAAAGCCACAGGCCTTGCCCCATCACTTCATCCATGTCTCCACTCATGTCACTCCTTGAGGCCTGACCACAGAGAACCCCCATCCCCAACTCTCTCTCTCCCTGACTCTGCTGTATTTTTCTTAGTACTGGTCAGTGCATTATGTATTTGTCTATTCGTTTATTGTCTGCTCCCCTGATCGGCAGGTGAGCTCCACGTGGGCAGGGACTTTGTTTTGTACACTGCAGTGTCCCTGTGCCCAGAACAGTGAATGGCACATGGTAGACAATAAATATTTAATGATCAAACAGATGAATACATAAATGGATGATTGACTCTCTAAATCCCACAACAATCCCCAAAGGTAGGTTTTAACATTCCCATTTTGCAGGTGAGAAAACTAAGGCTGAGATGTAAGTAATTTCTCACAGGCACATGTTTAGTAGAGGGCAGAGCTTAGAAAATGCCTGCGATTCTTCAATTTCAAAATTCTTCCCACTCCACCAGTGCTTCCTAATCTGAAGGCTTCTGTGTGCCACCATCGAGATTTTTGCCACAATCCACAGAACATCCGAACTAATATTTACCTAATAATTTTATTTAAATCGTTTCTATTTTATGCGAATAATTTTATTTTAAAAGGAAAGCAATAATTTCCAGGAATAAATCACACCAAAATAGATATGTATCTATTAAAATTCAAAATATTCATCAGTATATTTTGAGGCAGGGATCTGCCACCTGCATTTGGAAGCACTGATCCACACTGCCTCGCACTGCAGTCCCCTGGGACTGATCCTGAATCCAGCCACCCCAGGGATCAGAATCCTCCACAGTCTACACCCTGTGGTGCAGTCCTCTCAGTTCTCTTTGTTCAGTCAACTTCATGCTTCCAAGTCTCTTGCCTTTTCACAGGCCATTCCCCATTGAGGGAAGGCCAGACACACACACACACACACACACACACACACACACAAACACACAC
>PVKY010005004.1:0-18177 GCA_004027775.1 Bradypus variegatus
TCTTCCTGGAAAAGTGGGCAGGATGACTGCATCATAGGGCCTCCACTGTGTTGAATATGAGAGGTGAAAAAAGAAAGTGGCCTTTTCCATTCCAAATCATGGAGGCAAAGGGCAGAGAAGAGATATCCACATTTCAAGAATAGGACAAGTGGCCACATAAAAGAAGCAGGACTTCCACTCCAAGACAATATAGAAATTCCTGAAAATAACAAAATAAATTAAAAATAGGAAGATTAGGACACATACTTCTGCATGAATTTATTTTTAAAATGATTTTTTTTTAAATACATACACAAGGAAAAAATATCTATTTTGGGTTACACACTGTCTAAAATAAAATGTTCAAGCAGAACACTGAAATCCAGTTTTGCCATCGGAAAAGCAGCAGCCAGAAAAAACATACAAGCACAATATGAAAAAGCTAGATTTATAGAAAAACTTTCATTGTATAGAATGAAATATGTCAGTTTCCTCTTATGCAAAATGGAATAACATTCCCTAATTTTTTGATAGTCATAAAATTATGATTCTTTTTAAAACATTTGACTTTAAACAGTACTGTACTCCAAATTTGGCAGCTGAATATATAATATTCCAAACCACATCATCTTACTTTTGAATTACCTTCAACTACATAAGATCAATGAACAGTGAACAGTAAAAATTTTGTAAAACACATTAACCGTAAGTAAAACAGTATTTTCTGTACCATGACCACTAAATGCAAGCAGGTGAAAACACTAAGTATACCCAGTTAACTGCTGCTAAATGTAAAACTGTTAAATACCAAATATGTGCAAAAATATCAAAAGCTTAAATAAATTATTTTAGTTAACAAAACACTCAATGGTAATTGACTAACTAGTTTGCCCAATCCATCGTCTTTAGTCTGTCACATACATTAAAAAATATCTCAATTCAAAACCGTAATAACCTTTTCTGGTTTAAGATAAGACAGGGTTTTGATTCAAAACTTGAGGAAGGCAAATGTAACTTAACTCAGAATCAAAATAGGAGGAAGAAAACTGCAGAACGTGCATTTGTTGCAAAAGTAGCTATGGAAGTAAAAGACAGGGCTTTAGAACCTTATGGGCAGCAGGGTTGCTCCATTATGTAAGTTTACTGAAGCTAATTCAAAGCTCACACCAGCCACTGGGCTGTTGAGCAGTTAAATTCTAATGGCAAGATAACTGGCAGTAATGTTGTGGGGGAAAGAAAATTCCAGCTAGTTCTTTTCAGAAGTAAATATGCTGAAAGAATTCTATATAAACCATACAAAGTGTGGCAGAAGCCTTAAAAAAGGGCACCTTTCTTAAGTTACTGGTCTTGATTCTTTTAAGAACAAAACCTCCAGCAATACCAACTAATAAAAATGCATACCTTCACTGTATATAAATCTTGTCCCCTAATCTATATCTTAATATTAGGCAATAATGCTGGAAAATTAGAAGCCCACGTTTCACATCTCAAACATGACTATTCAGTTTTACATATTCTAAACACCACACACACATGTATATGTATCACTTACCACAAAATCACAACTCCCATTTGAGACTGGCTGGCTGAACAGCAGCTTGGTATAAAAGCCAAAGCTGACAATGATCTACAATTCCCCATAAGATCTGTACCCTCCCCTTCCACCTTATTTCTTCTGACCCCATCCCTTTCCCCGTACTCCCTCATTAGGCTCCAAAAGCCACTGCTCTTCCTGGAATGCCAGGCATATCTACAACCTTAGTCTTTGCACTGGCTAGTCCTATGGTCAGAAGGCTTTTCTCCCAACTATCGACACAGCTAACTCCCTCACCTTCAAGTCCTTATTCAAGTGCCACTATCGCAATAAGGGCTATCTTGGGCCCCTATTGAAAGTGATATCTGCCTTCCAATCCCACATACATACTCCCACTCCCTGTTACCCTGCTCAATTTTTTTTTTCCACAGTACTATTTTATTTCTCATTTACTGTCTTGTCCAGAATGTAAATTGCACAGGGGCAGGACCTGTTTTGTTTGCTGATGAATCATAGACACTTAGAACAGCACGAGGTAGGCACCTTAATTTGTTGGATAAATGAATGAATTGGAAGGCTCTAAACAAACGTAACCAAAATGAGTTAAAAACTTAAATAGACATAGGTCCTTGAATTATGTGTGGATGCTAAAACTATACATTCTGATGCACGTCTCACAAATACACTTCCTACTGGGCACTTCTGTTTCTCTGAAGTCCCTTGTTTTGTGCTGCTGATTATACAAAGTAAGTTAGAAAATCTAGTTTACTAAGAGAATGGAAAAGGAAAACAGGAATTTTCAGTGTAGCTTTTTAGGGCAGCTGGCTTGTGAGTCAAATGACTTCATATGGTAGTGAGCCTCCAATAATGGTTGCCTCCTGCTATCCATGTCCTTTATAGTCTGCTCCAGCAATGAATGTTACCAATGGAAAGTGGCAGAAGTGAAAGTGACTTCTGAAGCAAGGTCATAAAGAGAACTGTGGCTTCAGCCTTGTTATCTAGGATTATTTGTTCTGGCAAAAGCCAGCCACCATATCATGACATTCATGCAGCCCTGAAAGAGGCCTAACACTGCCCGAGAAAAAATTTAACTTCTCTTTCTTTTATCAAATATTTGTTTCCTTTCTTTGAAAACCTGAAATTATTTGAGTAGGTAATACATGTATATGATATGAATTTAAAAAGGAAAATAAGGTATAGTGTTTCTTGCATATTCTTTTAGATATTCTATGGCTACATAACATCTGTATAGTTAGGTTTCCCCCCTACAGACAGAAGCTCCCAATACACACTGTTCAGCACCTTGCTTTTTCCCCTTAATGTATCTAAAAGATAACTCCATATCAGAACTAAGAACTTATAAGCACCATAATTTATTTAAATAAGTTCCCAATAGATGGATATTTAGATTGCTGTCCATCTTGTGCTTTATCAATGTCAGGTTTCTATTATTGTCTACCTGGTTCTTATCAAGGTTCTAAATCCAATGATGAAGCCTCCCCTCTAAAGGCCTATTATAAAGACTCTTATCACCTAAAGCACATTTTGCACCATTCAGTTTTTAATCCTTTTCTTAACACTGAAATATATATATACACAAGGTTTTACATCCTTAAAACAGTTGTATGCAGATTTTTATATAATACAGTCTAAGTATATGACTAAGTGGATGTAAAGTCTGTTTTGCAGATAAGGTTAATGTCAATTAAGAAAGCATATATCAACTCATTCTTTGAACAAAAGAACCCACTTTTCTTCTGTGGTAAATTAAAAAGATACCAATACTTGGCACAGAATAAACACTGAGACCTAGAAATCTTAAAGTTATACTGAAACACATCAGAAATTAAAGTATCAATTATTTTATCTAGTATTTGTCTATAATTAAAACAAGTAAATATATTATGAAATTTATGTAGTAACATCATTTTTTATCAGCTGATTTCCTTCGATCTAATTAAACCTGCCTTTTTTTCTTTATTTTCCCAAAATTATTGGTTGTTTGGGCAAATGCAAGTTTTTCTTTCTTTTTAAAAAAATTAAAACATTGCATTTGTTGAAACAAAAGACTTACTTAAATATCAGTAATGTACTATCATTTTTATGATTCATCTGTTGAAGCAAATGGTCTATTATTTTTCTATCCTGCTATTTTCAGGCTGCTTAAGTAGTTATTTGGAATAATCAGCCCACTATTACTTACTGTGCCAAGTCCTGAGTTCAGACTTCTGTTTTCTTTTTGAGATAAGAAAATACAAAAAGCACCTAAAGGTCAAGGAAAATATTCTTCCTGTGATGAGGAACCTGAAAATAAAAAGAAAGTTAAAGTGAGGATATAGCCGTTACTGGTGCTTTATGAATCTGCATGAAAAACTATCCTATTGAACCAATGATATTCTAAAAAACATCACTATCACAAAAACTATTTAAAAGTAACAACCAAAAAGAAGTGCCTCTCTGTTTCAAGCATTAACTAAAAAAAAAAAAGACATCAAAACTCTTGAAGCAGTGGTTCTTAAGCTTTTATGGAACACTGTCCCCTATGAGAATCTGATGAAGGTATGGACACTTCTCCCCCGAAGATGTAACTGTCCATAAAATTTCAGGTAGTTTATAGTCCTCTACTTACGATCTTGACTTTAGTGTAGATGACCACTCCTCTCAAATGTCTGTAAGATAGGAAGAATGTTCTGTTCCTTTTCTCTGCCCCATATCTTCATTTTTTCTCCTAGATGAGATAAATAACTACTGACAAAAGCAACAAAAAGGTCTTATTTAGAAGTATTTCTTTATCTGGTATTTTCAACTCTGCTAAGTTCAGGGCCAGCAAAGAGCACAAAATCCACCGGAAATATTCATTTGTATAATGAAATGTCTTTTAGAACTGGACCCTACTAATGTGCCAGTTTTAAACAGACTTCAACGATTCAAAAACCTAATAACATACAGGAATCTTTCTCAGAATTTACTCGAAGAAACTTAATGAGAGGTTATAACAACCCAAATTACAAAAAAGAGATACCTCTTAAAATTAAACAAGTACTGAATACAAATGCCTGACAGTATTGAGTCTGCAACCTTACATTACAGTCAAATTACATTCTGTTATTTCCCAAAAGTGTTTCTCATTCTCTCTATAAAAAAAGAAATATGGTACACGGACTCCTTTAGTTCTGGAGAAGCAACCAACAACGGTGAATTCTACAGAGAATTAACGTCAGAGAGATTGATGCGCTATCAGGCAATTATTGTCGGGACACAGGAGGACAAAGCTTACTCTGATCATAAAAGTTTGGAAGGTGGGAGTAGGAATGAATGGATATAGGAGAGGTCGCAAGAGAATGCCCAGGATGCACAAAACTCAAAATCTTGGGGGGGGGGGGGAGCTGTTACACCAAATCTCAAGGTCAACAGGACAGAAACAAAATATTCAGGGCTGCGACCGGCTTCGACTGATACCGCAGCCTCCGAGAGCAAAGTAGGCAAGAAACCATAAGACGAGAAGCATAAAGAAATCAAAAGTAAATCGATCAAAAAAACGAAGATACACTTCAAAAAATAAATCGATGACCGATGCAGCGGCTGCCATTCTCCCGGGTAGGTCCAGTCACAGAACAAGGCCGAAAGCACAAAGGCAAGACATTGAGAAGGACGGTGGCAGGTCAAGGAAGAAGTGGGGCGTGCGACACCGCCCTTTTTGGAAAGGGGGTGCGGGCCGCCTGGGACAGCCGAGGACGGAAAACCCCACCCGGCTAAGGCCCTGGCCGGCTGCGGGTAGGTCCGCGCGCTCCCGTCCCCCGACCCGGGCTTGCCCGCACCGCCTCCTCACCGCCTGCTCGTTCTTCCCACGCTGGCTTCTCCGATAACCCCCACGGTCCAACACAGTCACTCGACTGCCCAAGAGCCGACCCGTCCCCGGCCCAAGGGCCGCTCCGCCGCGGTACATCTCACTCCGCCATCTTTCTCCCTTCTCAAGTCCGCCTACCTTGCAGCGGGCAGTTCCCAAAAGCCCCGCCCCTGCCTCTGAGGCTGCGTTCTGATTGGCCATTGATTACCGGGGCGCCCTCTTTCTGTCGTAGGATTATTGAAATGTACGTCAATCAACCGAGATAGCCCCACTTTTTCGATACCGTTTTCAGTTGGGTTGAGTAAAAATGCCTTTGCAAATCATTTATTAGGAATATAAAATTATTTCCGGGTAGAAGCAGTGTCACATTGTGGTAACATAACCCACAGTTAGATTAAACTATAATACTAATAATTCCACTCTCAGGGCAGGTAGCCTTTAATCCTGAGGGTAAAAAACGTCTAGGCAAACAATTTAATGGTTCCAGTTTTGTCTTTGGCTTTGTCGCACCCGCTTCGACTCTTAGAGGATACAAACGTTTCCAGCGCAGGACTCGTCACTTTTCTTTGAGGGCCTGTCTGCCAGATGCAAATTGTTTTATTTCGCTGTTTTGTTGTTTCCTATTGTAGGGCTCTGAGGCCCTTTCTTTTTTCCCTTTTTAAATATTATTAAAATTTTTTGATTAGATAAGTTGCAGGTTTACAGAAAAATCATGTAAAATGTACATTGTTTTCATACACCCCCCTATAGCTGACACTTTGCATTAGTGTGGTACCTCTGTTACAACTGATGAAAGAATATTAAAATAGTACTATTAGCTATAGTCCATAGTTTACATTAGGTGTATTTTTCCCCATATACCACCCTATTATCAACACATTGTATCAGTGTCATAAATTAGTTATAATTCATGTAAGAACATTTTTGTACTAGTAACTATAGTCATTCATCTACAATAGGGATGACTGTGTTATATAGTTCAATATTTTATCTTAATTTTTATTTTCCTAACATATACAACCTAAAATTTCCTTTTTAACCACATTCACATATATAATTCACTGCTGTTAATTACACTCTCACAATACTGTGCTACCATCACCACCATCCATTTCCAAAACTTTACAATCAATCTAAACAGAAATTCTGTATAAATTAAGCATCAACACCCCATAGTCTACCCAATCCAAATCCTGGTAAACCTACATTCTAGAGTTGAACTCGATAAGTTTGCTTATTATAATATATAAGCAAATATATAATTGGTGAAATCATATAATATTTGTCCCTTTGTGACTGGCTTATTTCCTCAGTGGCCCAAGTGGGTCTTTGCTGCCAAGAGGCCAAAGAAGACTCTGGGCATGTTTAGAGGCATGAACTTTTTATTGAGGGCTTCCTTACAAGGAAATGGAAGTTAGTCACGATGCCTGGATTTAGTTCCTGCTCTGAATGGTGGTGGATTCGGAGGTCAACTTGAAGATATTCCACAAAAGCTGGGGGTGCCAGGGAGTGGTTTATAAGGGTTAGGGCAAAAACATTCAAATGGGTAAGCATGGGAGCAGGGGTCTTGTGACATAGGGAGGGATTGACTGTAGTCAACGGGGAGGAGGGGAGGATTATAGATTATTTTGTAAATAATAGTATCTCAGGGAGTTTTAGGGAGGAGGTAGTTTCAGGAGGGAGGTAAACTACAGATTACATTTAGCACTGGAGGCCTGATTTTACAAGGAAAGTGGGTCAAACCTTAACTGTCCTAGGTTAAGCATGCTGCTGTATGTACAGGCTTCAAGGCACTTGGGGAAGGCCCTGGGCTCTGGGCTCCCACATGCAGCATGAAGTCCTCAAGATTCATTCATGTTGTTGCATGCATCAGGACTTCAATTTCCTTTTTATGGCTGACTAATATTCTACTATAGGTATATATCACGTTTTCTTTATCCATTCATTGGTTGATGTACAATTGGTGTTCTGGTTTGCTAATGCTGCCAGAATGCAAAATACCAGAAATGGATTGGCTTTTACAAAGAGGGTTTATTTGGTTACACAGTTAAAGTCTTAAGGCCATAAAGTGTCCCAGGTAAGGCATAAACAATAGGGTACCTTCACTGGAGAATGGCCATTGGCATCGAGAAAACCTCTGTTAGCTGGGAAGGCACATGGCTGGTGTCTGCTTGCTCCCAGGTTTTGTTTAAAAATGGCACTCTCCAAAATGTCTCTGTGTCAGCTTCTCGGTGCAAACTCTGGGCTAGTACCTCCAAAGCATCAGGAAAACTCTGCTTTCAGTGGCTGTCTTCAGATGTCTCTGTAAGTCGCAGCAGCAAGCTGCTTCTGTCTGAGCACTTATATAGTGCTCTAGTAAACTAATCAAGGCCTGTGGTGAATGGGCAGAGCCACGCCTCCATGGAAATTATCTAATCAGAATTATCACCCACAAATGGATGGGTCACATCTCCATGGAAACAACCTAATCCGAAGGTTCCAACTTAATCAACACTAGAATGTCTGCCCCTATAAGACTGTTTTTTGTGGGGGACATGGCTTTTTCTGGGAGACATAATATATACAAACTGGTGCACTTGGGTTGTTTCCATCTTTTGGCAACTGTGAATAATGCCATTATGAACATTGCTGTGTCAGTGTCTGTTAGAGTCCCTAGTTTCAATTCTTCTGGGTATATACCTAGTTGTGAAATTGCTGGGTCATACAGTAATTTTTTTTAATTGAGATTGTTCACATACCATACAATTATCCAAAGATCCAAAGTATACAATCAGTTGCCCCCAATACCATCATACAGCTGTGCACCCATCACCACAATTAATTTTTTTCAATTTTTAGAACATTTTCATTACTCCAGAAAAGAAATAAAGACAAAAAAAGGAAACTCAAATCCTCCCATACCCCTAACCACCCCCCTCCATTGTTGACTCATAGTATTGGTGTAGAACATTTGTTACTGTTGATGATAGAATGTTAAAATACTACTAACTGTAGTATATAGTTTGCAATAGGTATATATTTTTCCCTATATGCCTCTCTATTATTAACTTCTAGTTGTATTGTCATACATTTGTTCTGGTTCATGGAAGAGATTTCTAATATTTGTGCAGTTAATCATGGACATTGCCCACCACAAGGTTCACTGTTTTACACATTCCCATCTTTTAACCTCCACCTTTCCTTCTGGTGACATATGTGACTCTGAGCTTCCCCTTTCCACCACATTCATGCACCATTCAGCACTGTTAGTTATTCTTACAACACTGCTAATGTCAGCTCTGTTCATTTCCAAACATTTAAGTTCAACCTAGTTGAACATTCTGCTCATCATAAGAAACCACTCCCCATTCTTTAACCTTGTTCTATAACCTGGTAACTTATATTTCATGCCTATGAGTTTACGTATTATAATTAGTTCATATTAGTGAGACCCTGCAATATTTGTCCTTATGTGTCTGACTTATTTCACTCAATATAGTGCCCTCAATGTTTCTTCATCAACCCATTTTTTTAAGATGGTTTTGTTCAAACACCATACATTCCATCCCAAGTAAACACGACATCTCATCTGTATAGTCACATATTTATGTATTCACTACCCTCACCACTATCTATATAAGGACATCTCCATTTCTTCCACAAAGCAGGAGGAAGGGTCAAAAAAGGTAGAGAGACAAAAGAAAAAGAAAAATGAAAGAGAAAAAACAGACAAACAAACAAACAAACATGACTGCTAGGAAGCACCAAAAGGAAAGAGAGCATTAAACTAAAGTATAATAAAGAGTGAGACAACATTACCAATGCCAAGAGTCCCATACCCCTCCCTTATGCCCCCCTCTTGTATGCATTTAGCTTGAGTATATTGCCTTTGTTACATTAAAGGAAGCATAATACAGTGTTTCTGTTAATTATAGTCTCTAGTTTGCATTGATTGTATTTTCCACCAATACCACCCTATTTTTAACACTTTGCAAGGTTGACACTCATTTGTTCTCCCTCAACAAAAAACATATTTGTATCTTTTATCACAATTGTTGAGCACTCTAGGTTTCACTGAGTTATACAGTCCCAGTCTTTGTCTTTCCTTCTTCCTTCTGGTGTTACACATGCTCCTAACCTTCCTTTTTCAACCATATTCATAGTCATCTTTGTTCAGTGTACTTACATTGCTTGTGCTACCATTGCCCAAAATAGTGTTCCAAACCTCTCATTACTGTCTTTTCCTATCTGTTTGTAGTGCTCTCTTTAGTATTTCCTGTAGAGCAGGTTTCTTGTTCACAAACTCTGTCATTATCTGTTTGTCAGAGAATATTTTAAACTCTCCCTCATATTGGAAGGACAGTTTTGCCAGATATAGAATTTGTGGTTGGCAGTTTTTCAGTATCTTAAATGTATCACACCACTTCCTTCTTGCCTCCATGGTTTCTGCTGAGAAATCTGCACATAGTCTTATGAAGCTTCCTTTGATTGTGATGGATTGCTTTTCTCTTGCTGCTTTCAGGAGTCTCTCTTTATCTTCAGTGTTTAATGATTTGATTATTAAGTGTCTTGGCATAGGCCTATTCAGATCTATTCTGTTTGGGTATGCTGTGCTTCTTGGATCTGTAATTTTATGTCTTTCATAAGGGATGGGAAATTTTCATTGATTATTTCCTGTATTATTGCTTCTGCTCCTTTTCCTTTCTCTTCTCCTTCTCGGACACCCATGACACACACATTCATGCATTTCATGTTGTCATTGAATTCCTTGTAATGTTGCTTATATTTTTCCATTCTTTTCCCTATCTGTTCTTTTGTGTGTAGATTTTCAGGTGTCACGTCCTCCAGTTCCTGAGTGTCCTCCAGTTCCAGAAGAGTGTTTTCTTCTGCCTCTTGAGATCTGCTGTCTCCATTGTGTCTTTCAGCTCTTGTGTTGTGCCTTTCATTTCCATAGATTCTGCCAGTTGTTTTTTCAAACTTTCAATTTCTACCTTATATACACCTAGTGTTTTCTTTCTTTTATTTTTTTTTTGGATTTTTTAAAAATATTTTGCATTCATATTATCCAGTATCACATTCTTATGGGACCAGCAATTACAACAGCCACTAGTCTCCCCAGTCCAAGAACAGCAAGACAACCACAGCTGCTGCTAAAGGTAAAGCACTGATATGCTCACAAAACAAAGTAACATTGCATAGTTTATCCTTCATTTTTCTTAAACTGACACCTGACAAAAAGCCTCATTGCTGAAGAATAGAAACCCTTTTCTTCTTCATACCTCAAACTAAACCTTAAACTTATCTGACAGTGCAAACAAGGTCACTTTAATAATTAATTGCACACATACGAAAAATCCTTTATGATGCGTAAATATTTTGTTACACAGGGTACAAAAATACTTTTACTTTTTGGTTGGTTTTGGAAACTTGGAAAGAATGAGGACCAATGGCTGGGGCAGGGGTGCTGTGGGGAGGTAAGCAAAGAGGGCAGAGAGAACTAATTTCCTCAGAATTGTTGTCCCATCTGAGGAGAAGGAGGTGGAGGACCCTGGTTTGAAATGGAAAAGTTAACCTGCTGTATTTGGTGGGTTCTTGGTGCCATCTAGCCTGCAAGTATGTGTGAGGTGGGGGACCAGGCTGAGCTGAGAGGGTGTCACAGAGACTGGGAGTTGGGCTGAGGGGCCGGGACCTGTTGCTATAGTGACACCAGTGTGAGAACAAACTGTACACTCACATATATATAAGTTTGTGTCTTAATTCATGCCAGAAAACATGCAAAACTAAATGCCTAATTTCCTTGAGGTGGAGCTACAGAACTGAGTTTGGGCAGGAGGTCGAGCCCCAAGGCCCCTGGATCCTCCTGGGAGGCCTCAGGGAAAGGCTGCGAGGTGGGCAGGGCTGAGGAAGAGGAGGGCGGGGGACAGGAAGCAGTCCACTGAGTCAGGCTTAAAATTCACAGTCTTTGGAATGAAGCAGCAGCTCTCCACAGGCCGCCTGGGGGCAGGGGGAATTCCAGATACCAGAACTGACTCCAAGAGCCCTCCAACCCCCAGTGGGACTGAGGAACTAACAGAACTGACGATATTTCCATCCTTGCTGGGAGGAGTCCGAGAAAGGGTACCAGCGCACCTGAGCATGGAGGGTGGTGGTGGCGGCGGTGATGGCAGCTGGGTAGGTGAATGCAGCATGGGAGATGTCTGGAGTCAGCTCTGTGGTGTAGAGGGGGTAGGGAGCCCAGGTCTCTGGGGAGGCAGGGATCAGAGCATCCTCCATCAGGTCATAGGGGTCCCAGGCAATGAAGTGGGCTCCCAATGCAGGGTGAACGCTGGTGGGATTTGGTGTTGCCATGAGCTTGCTCTTAGCCATCTTGGTGTTGGCTTTGGCAAACTGCAGCCTCAGCGTCTGTGGGTTCTCGGGATTGAAGCAAATACTGTTCAGTGCATTCTTGGCCACTTCTGCTCCTTCCCGGCTGTCAAAGATCATAAAACCAACAGGCTGTCTTGACGTGAGCTTGATCAGGGACACTTCATAACCCTTGAATGGCCGGAAAAGCAGGTAGAGTTCTCTGGGTTTAATGTCCGCAGGGAGGCCACTGATGAACAGCATCCGGACCTCCTCCTCCAGGGCGCTGCCGGAGCCCATGCTGGTGCCAGTGCCCATACCTGTGCTGTGCTCACTGTCTGGCTTCAGGTTGCTCATGGTGCGGGGGAGGAGGGGGTGGGTGGGGAGGTCGAGGGGAAGGGAATGCTGAAAGCGAGCGGGGCACCCGGCCCCAGCGGAGAGGTGGGAGGAGGCGTGATGAGCAGTGTGCTCTGGGGGTGCAGGGTGGGGTGGTGGTGCAGGATGCATGGGGCGGAGACAGGGGTAGCTGCTGCGTCCGGCTGGGGTCACATCAAGTTTGGCGGGTGCAGGGGGCAGTGGGGGCGGTGCAGCAGGGGACAATCTGGGAACCAGAGCCAATCCCAGTGTTTTCTTTATAGCCTTCATCTGTTTTGCTGTATCTTCCCTAAACTTTTTTCATTGATTTAGCATTAGTTGTTTAAATTCCTGTATCTCAGTTGAAGTGTAAGTTTGTTCCTTTGACTGGGCCATAACTTCGTTTTTCTTAGTGTATGTTGCAGTTTTCTGTTGTCTAGGCATCTGGTTTCCTTGGTTAACCCAGTCAGGTTTTCCCAGACCAGAACAGGCTGAGGTCCCAGAAGGAGGAAATATTCAATATCTGGTTTCCCTGAGGGTGTGTCTTAGAAGACTGAGGCCTCAAGCCACTGTCCTTTACCTAATCTGCCCAGCAGGTGGCACCTGTCAGCCTGTAGTTCCTTACTGGTGTAAGGAGGGGTGGCCTGTGGCTGTTTTCCCCCAGGCTCTGGGGTATGGTTCTGAATAGAAGGTGGGTACTGGAGATGGGCACCACCTGTTTCCTCTTAGAGAAAACACCCCCACCTTGGGAGATTTCATTTGCATTTAAATAAGTTCTTTTTTTCTCTGACTCTGCCTTCTCCACCCTTGTCTGGGTCAAAGCACTGTGAGCTGAAAATGGCTAAGGCTTTCTCTATGGCAGAGCCCTGTGGAATCCACAAAAAAGTGCTAGGTTTTCTGGACGACATTGGCCATCATCCAGTGAACATACCTGATTGTTGATGTGTTACTTGGACACTTTGTGGCCTTGAGACTGTAACTTTGTAACCAAATAAACCCTCTTTATAAAAGCCAATCCATTTCTGGTGTTTTGCATTCCAGCAGCATTAGCAAACTAGAACAGTGGTCATTCAAGATTTTGCTTAAGCACTTGTAGCAACCAAGGGCTATGGAACTTTCCACCAATAAGGTATTCCACACAGCATCGCTTCTGATCAAGGAACTCACTTCACAGAAAATGATGTACAGGAATGGGCACATGCTCATGGAATTCACTGGTCTTACCAGAGGCAGCTAGACTGATCGGATGGCAGAGTTGCCTTTTGAAGACTCAATTACAATGCCAACTGGGTGGCAGTACCTTGCAGGGCTGGGGCAATGTTCTCCAGGAGGCTGTGTATGCTCTAAATTAGCATCAACTCTATGGTGCTGTTTCTTCCAGAGCCAGGATTCATAGATCCAGGAATCAAGGGGTGGAAATAGAAGTGGTATCATTCATTATTAGTGATCCACTAGCAAAAATTGTGCTTCCTATCCCTACAACCTTACGCACTATTGGTCTACAGGTCTTAATTCTGAAAGGAGGAACACTTCTGCCAGGAGACACAATGATGCCAATCAACTGGAAGTTAAGATGGCCACTTGGCAACTTTGGGTTCCTTGTGCCTCTGAATCAACAGGCACAAAGGGAGTTATAGTACTCTCTGGAGTGATTAATTAGATTGCTACTACACAATGGAGGTAAGGAAGAGTAAGTGTGGAATACAGGAGATCCCTTGGAGGTCTCTCAGTATGTCTATGCTCTGTGATTAAAATCAATGTAAAACTACAACAACCCAATCCCTGCAGGACTACTAATGGTCCATATCCTTCAGGAATGAAGGTTTGGATCACCACACCAGGCAAAGAACCACAACCAGCCAAGGTGATTGCTGAGGGTAAAAGGAATATGGAATGGGTAGTAGAAAAGGGTAGTTTTAAATACCACCTACAACCATGTGACCATGTGTAGAAATGAGGACAGAAATTATGAGTGGATAGCCCTTATTTTGTCATGAATATGTTTGTATACATATATAAAGCAAATATCTTTGTTTTCTTGCCCGTTATCCCTTTATCATATAAGTTGTATTAACTTTACATTATTTACATATATTTAAGTTACCAGATATCAAGAGTAAGAGTGAATATCCCTGAAGGACCTGCATCCTCTTTTGGGGAGAGGGTTAGTGAGTTTTGTTTGTATGCAGGACAGTATCATGTAAGGTAAAAGTATGACCATGTTACTGTATTTGTTAAGATATTAGGTATGGTTTAAGAAGATGCATATGGGTGCCAAGTTGACAAGATGTGGACTGTGGTGACCAATTTCATGTGTCAACTTGACTAGGTTATGGTATCCAGTTGTTTGGTCAAGCAAGCACTGGCCTGATTTATTATCGTTTGTCTTTTTAAAATTTTTTAGTTTTAATTTTTTGTATTTTTTGTTTTTGTTTTATGGCCTGATATTTATTGTGAGGGTATTTCATAGATGGATTTGCAACTATAATCAGTTGATTGCATCTATAGCTGATTGCAGCTACAATCAATAAAGGAGATTGGCCTCAGCAATGTGGACAGTCTCTTCATCAAATCTTTTGGAGGTCTTAAGAACAAGAACTGAGGATTTCAGAAATCAGAAAGAATTTCTGCCTCAACTTCAGTCTGCCAGCTTCCCTTGGGGAATGTGGACTTGCCAGACTTCAGAATCACCTTTACTGAAGCTTATGGACTAATCTATGAAATTCAGACTTGCCAGCCCCCAGATCAGATAAGCCAATTCCTCATAATAAATCTCTTATAATATATATGTATGTATGTGTGTGTGTGTGTGTGTGTGTGTGTGTGTGTGTGTATCCTGTTGATTCAGTTTCTCTGAAAAACCCTGGCTAATACAGAAATACACTAGTTTTGTGAATATCCTGTTTCTCATTTGAATAGCAATGATTAGAAAATTCTTCCTTAGAATAAGCTGAAATCTGTCATTTTACACCTACAATTAATAAAAAGAATCTTAAATAATGCTTAGCATAGATCAGGTGTACATATAATCCTCACAGCAATGTATGAAGTTGGTAGTGTTACTATCATTGTCATAATCCTCATTTTACAGTTGTGAAAAAAGGCACAGAAGACTTATGTGAATTGCCTAAGTTCCTGTGGTTGATCAAGTTGCAGAATCAGAATTTGAACCCAGCCAATCTGTTTCCAATGTCCATTTTCTTTAATTCTATGTTACCTAATTGTAACCTCCAGAAAAATAACAAATAGCCTTCAAAGGACAGGTCCTCAGCTGTCCCACTACAGCTATCAAGTCTTCATTTATTTTTCTTGTCTCTGGGTTAAAGCCCAGGTTCCTACAGCTACCTAAGAAAATAACCTGCCCTGGATTCTCTCACTGTTCTTTTGGGAATAGTTCATTGTAGCCTAAATACAAGACTTTACATTTATCCCTGTTAAAAATCTAGATTGTTGGAGAGTGAAATGATTGAGAGCATGGACTCTGCAATCAAAGTTCCTGGGCTGAAATGCAGGTACTACCACTAACTAGCAGTGCGACTTTGATCTTGGAAAAAAAAAATCATTTACTCTCCCTATGCCTTGGTCCCCTCACATGTAAAATGGAGATAATCAGTATACTTTCCTCCTAAGCTTGTTGTGAGGGATAAATGACTTCACTTGTCAAACACATATAACAGCAGCTGGCATTTGGTATTCCATTTAAATATTATTCATTATTTGTTTAACAAATTATTAGGATAATTTTGAGTCTATTTGCCCAAGTGGGGCTCTACTAACTACTCTTACAGCTTTATGTTACATAAAAAATAAACACCACTTTTATGCTTTCATCTTTAGATGCTGAAAAGGACTGGGCCACTGACAGAGAAGCCCATGGCCTTCCTCAAGTTTAACACAGCAAACACAGCTTTATTGAGATAAAAGTCACATACCATACAATCCACCCATTTAAAGCTTACAATTAAATGGCTTGTAGAATATTCACAGAGCTGTGCATCCATCATCACAATTAATTTTAAAACATTTTCATCACCCCAAAAAGAAACCCTGCAACTCTTGGTCACCACACCCCAATGCTCCATCATCCCCAGCTTTACATAATCCATTTTCCATCTCTGTAGATTTGCCTATTCTAGACATTTCATATAAATGGAATCATACA
Source organism: Bradypus variegatus (assembly GCA_004027775.1). Classification (NCBI taxonomy): domain Eukaryota; kingdom Metazoa; phylum Chordata; class Mammalia; order Pilosa; family Bradypodidae; genus Bradypus; species Bradypus variegatus. The sequence goes on from PVKY010005004.1 coordinate 16,198, forward strand.
ATATGGGGTCCTTTGTGACAAACTTCTTTTGCTTAGCATATTTTCAAGATTCATCCATGGTGTAACATGCATTAGTAGTTCATTTCTTTTCATTGCCAAATAATATTCCATTGCATGGAAATACCACATTTTATTTATCCATTCATCAGTTGAAGGGCATTTGAGTTGCTTTAACTTTTTATATATCATGAATAATGCTTTTATGAACATTCCTGTAAACTTTTGTGTAGACATATGCATTCAAGTCCTTTGTGTATGTACCTGGGAGTGGAATTGCAGCATCATAGGGTAACTCTATATTTAATGATTTGAGGAAGTATCAACTGTTTTCCAAAACAGCTGCACTATTTTACTTTCCCCCAAAATTGTTATGAGGGTTCCAGTTTCTCCACATCTTTACCAACACTGTAGTATCTTAAAAAAACATTTTAAACAAAACAAAACAAAGGAATAAGAATAACAAATAACCTAAAATAAGTACATTGTTTCCAACATGTTCCTACCATACCCCAAGAAAATTAACAAACCATAGTCATTCCTGAGTATTTCCATAATATTAAGATTACCCTCATAACTTATCTTAAAATTATTGTTCCCCCTTCACTAGTTGCTGTCTATCTAGAGATAGACATTCTACAATATAAAACACTTATTTTACGTTTTTATGGTATGTAACATACAATATGTCTCTTTTTGTGTCTGGCTTATTTCACCTGGCATTATGTCTTCAAGGCCATGTTGTCATATGTTTCATGACCTTGTTCCTTCTTTCTGCCACATAGTATTCCATCATGTGTATATATCACATTTTGTTTATCCACTCATCTATTGAAGGACATTTGGATTGTTTCCATCTCTTGGCAATTGTGAATAATGCTGCTATGAACATCGGTGGCTTGCAGCACTTTAAATATGTCATCCCACTGCCTTCTTGCCTTTATGGTTTCCAATGGGAAATCAACAATCTTATTCATGCTCCCTTGTATCTGACATATTGCTTCTCTCTTGAGGCTTTTGGAGTTCTATATATTTGTCATTTGACAATTTGATTATGATATGTTGCAGTGAAGGTCTATCTGGGTTTATCCTGTTTGGAGTTCATTTAGCATCTTGGGTGTGTATATGTATATCTTTTGTTAAATTTGGAAAGTTGTCAGCCATTACTTCTTTGAGTATTCTATCTGCCCCTTTTTTTTCCTTCTTCCCCTTTTGGGACACAAACAATGCATATATTGTTTTGGTTGATGGTATCCCACTGGTTCTTCACGGTCTGTTCACTATTCTTCATTCTTTCTGCTCCTCAGACAGAATAATTTCAATTGCCTTACCTTCAAGTTTACTGGTTCTTTCTTTTCCAGCTCCAGTCTGCTATTAAACTCCTCTAGGGAATTTTTATTTCTGTTAACTGCGGTTTTCACTGTTTGATTCATTTTCATAATTTCTATCTTTCTATTGATTATTTATACTCATCTATTATTTTCCTGATTTCCTTCAGTTCTTTGTATTATTCTATAGCTCTTTGAGCAAATTTAGAACACTTTTTAAAAATGCTTTATTCTTCTCCTTTGTCTAGGCCATTAATTCCTGTTTCTTCATATGTAATCTTTGTTAAAACTTGGACATTTTGAAATTTTAATGTGTTGTTGCTGGAATTTAGACCGTGAGGCATCTGTTCCTTATGCTTATAACCAGCTAGTGTTATGCAGAACTTTTCTTGAATGCTAGGAGCTAACAAAAAAACAAAAAACAAAAAACAAGGAAACATCTTTCCCAGTCTTTGCAGATTGACCCATACAAAGTGCTCTCTTTCAGGGCTTATCCATACAATGAGCTTTCAGAATAGCTCCAGGTCTAAGTATAGGGGACTTCTTTACCTTTTTTGTGCAGGTGTCTTTTCTTGGGCATGCATGGCCCTAGAAATTCCCCCATTTATGCAGTTCTGATTGTCTCCTCTTCCTAGGGAAAGTTTCCTTGCAGTCT